>CAJPIZ010003589.1:0-11497 GCA_905368565.1 Medioppia subpectinata
GTTTAGCGCTTCCAATGGATTTGTATCCATGTCTTCATCGATTGAGTCACTGCTGAAGATATAACCGATACTTGGATTCAATGAACGACTGAATGAATGATTGTTTGAATGAAATCAACATTTGATGGCATTTAAGGATAAATTGTTTTTAAAGTGAATCTCATTTACAGTGAAAGTCAAAAACATTTAAAAGCTGTTGACATGTGTTGTCAATGACAACACATTCCCCTCTCATTGCCATTCAATGCAAACTCAACGCAAACTCTTCTAAAAGTTTTGGTATCAAAAAAACTTTTAATAAAAACTCTATTATTCTCTACTTTTATGAACTTATATTGAATTTGTATTTAAACTATCCTTAAACCTATGGCTATGGTATTCGTTGATCAGTTATTTGCTACCAACTATAGAAAGTCTCATTATATGGACTTATTTTATAATTATGTCATGACAAATGTTTTATGCAATAAAACCTTTCTTTTCATTCATTTGTTGATTTTTTTACAAACCTATAGTTAATGTGAAAACATCTCCGGTCTAACACTTCCGATGAACTCTGCGATTCATTGCCAGCATTCATACAATTGAATACAATTTGAGTGCATTTGACACTAAATCTCATTTATTTCATTCTGTAGTCGTAATCATTTTCAGTTAATTCCTCTAAACTTTAATTATCATAAAATAGTTTTCAAAGATTATTATTTTTTTAAATTTTATACTATAAACTAGTTTTGCTTATAAACTTATAAAAAGGGATGCATGAAAGAACATACGGTAATAATAATTATAGTAAATTTACATATTATTGTATTCCTGCTCTAAAGGCTTCAATATAATCTTGTTATTGTTTCATGGATTTTAAAAGTATTTTAATTATAATTTAACACTTGATTCATAAATAAAAGCAAATAATTATCTAAATTTAAGACATCTAATTAATACGTAAACATGAGCTGAAAAATTGTTTATTTGACTATAAGATAGAGAACTGGCGAAGAATTGTGAATAATTCAAACCCATTTAGGTTTAGGATTGTAACCAAAAGTTGTGGAATTGAACCAAAAATAAAGACCTCCTCTAATGTTACTCACTTTGAAGGATAGATTTGGGGGCAAATTCTTGATGAGAAGGACGCGATTCCTGACGATAGTTCGGATCAGAATTCTTGTATTGATTGCCTCGAAGTGAAACCTATCCCAAGAAGGACTCCGTTTTGCTCTTTCGATGATTTCATTTAACGCCGGTTTTGATACGCGATGACAACGATTGATGAATACTTGCCTCAAATGCGGGCAATTCTTTGCGGCAAATTTGATGACATTATTGGTGATACTCATGTCAAACAAAACCAATTTGTTGAGTCGCGACAATCCGGTGATGGCGGCGATGACGGCGCTGTCACTTATTGAATGATTGCCACTGATTTCCAAGCTTTCAATCGATTTTAAATACCTGGAAATCAAAGCGATCGAGTAGTCCGTAACCATAGTTTCTGTCCGCATATCAATGGCTAAATGGCTGATAAGCGGACAGTTTTGGATGATTTGCAATAACGCCAAATCATCCAAAATGCATACCTTTTTGATCGTCAAACTCTGCAATTGCTTCAGTCGTGCGATCGATGAGAAGCCAGAGTTTGTAAACGAATTCAAATGAAATGTCTTTTCAGTGCAGTTTCCAAGACTGATGTCAAGACATTTCAATTGTTTGAATTTGTCGCAGATCTCCGTCAATGACTGATCGCTGGCCGGAGAGTCGAAATTGTTTGCAACCAATTGCTTGAGATTCAAACATTTGGATGAGACGAGCGCTGAAAAGGCCGATACTTGTAGTTTCCAACAGTAGGATATGTTGACGTATTCNATTTCAATTGTTTGAATTTGTCGCAGATCTCCGTCAATGACTGATCGCTGGCCGGAGAGTCGAAATTGTTTGCAACCAATTGCTTGAGATTCAAACATTTGGATGAGACGAGCGCTGAAAAGGCCGATACTTGTAGTTTCCAACAGTAGGATATGTTGACGTATTCAACACTTGGCGGTAAGAGTGCCAAACATTGACCGGTAATCTGAGTGCCGCAGACGTTGAGCGCAATCAAATCGAGTCTCGAGCGCAAGATCTTCAACGCAATGCCTTCAGTGATCTCTGAGACACACGAGACGTTTAAATACTTCAAACTCTGGAAATGTGTCTGAAAATAACGGCCCATTTGTAGTGTGAATCCCTCACAACTGTCCAAATTGAGTCTTTCCAGTTTCGGACAATTCGTGGACAACAGCTCTAGTGATGTCGAATCCATTGTGAAGCACTCCATGTCCACACTCTTTAGGTTTGGAAACTTACTGATAATGTTTGACACCAATTGTTTGGTGTGTTTGAAGGTAACCTTTTCGTACTGTTTGGGACATTGAGTCAATTCGAGCCACTCTTCTGGGAACCAGTCCTCGAGTCCTTTCTTGTTGTCCACAAAACTTACTGATTTGCGGACCAATAGAAGCAAACGAATCAAACAATTCCAGCGTTTGCTGACTGCCATTGAACTGAATTGATGTCTTAAATCTAAATACGAGAATATGATGAACAGCTCGTCATCTTTGAGATCGTTTATTGTCACCGATTTGTTGAACATTTTGGTAGTAGTTGTGCGCTAATCATTCAATGATCGTGTAATTTGTTGTAAAAATTAACATATTTTAAACTTTATTAAACAATTGTTAAAATTTTAGACTATAAAAATTTTCAAAAATTGATAGTTTATGACTTTACCAACAATGAAACTTGTCATTATAATCAATAAGTTATAGCATTTGTAATTTAGCAATTTATTAATTCTTTATATTAATCACATTATTGCTGTCCGTGCCATACAATGTCAGTTTAATTTGAATTTGAATTTGAATTGAATTCAATAATTTGCAAATTAATATAAACTGATTTTAATCGCTATTTCATTTGTGTTTTCAGAGATTTTATAAATAAATCTTTAATTAAACTAATTCTGTGTCTATCCGTCTGACTGTTAGCAAAACACAAAACCAAATCAATGGCACAGTCGGGCAATACTGTTGTTGTCGTACAGAACATTCAGATGAGTCCGTACCCGATGTATATGAAGTGCACTCGTTGTGGAGTAGAAGTGGTCACTCTGGCTGAGCCAACAGTGGGTCTGTTAACGTGGTGTGTGTCGGCTGGTCTTTGTGTGGTGGGGTGTAATTTGGGCTGTTGTCTCTTCCCTTTCTTTATCTACGAGTGTCAGGACATTGAACACCGCTGTCCTCAATGCCGCACACATTTAGGCACTTATCGCCGGTGCTGTCAGTAAACCATTGCTTTGCATCGCTTCCCAACCATTTTCACTATTATATCCATCAATCGATTAGCTTTTTATAACTTTTCCTTTTTAAAGTTTATTTCAAATTCATATTTTGATCAAAAATTATTTGTAAAATGTTTTAAATATAAATTAATAAAAACTAATTCTTAATTTTGTAATCTATTGAGTTATTGAATGTATTAATAGTAGATTATGAAATGTTTACAGTGTTTTGGTGCCTACGAAAGTGAACTTAAATAATAAAATTAATTTCTTAATTTAGTTAACTTAATCTTAATTTCTTAGTTTATACATAAAAATGTGAAAAATGGCAAATTATAAAGTGACCCAATAATTCTAGCAACGTTGTACATGCATAAACTTAGTGCACAAAAATCACATTTAGTTATACCATACGGAATATTCTGTAATAAGCTATACATAATTTAGCAGATTTTGAAGATCAGGTAAAACGAGTAAATTGTAAAACATTTCATACCATTCAATAGCACTCACGAGATATCCATAACAAACAATGCATTAGTTTTGGGTAAATATAATTGTTTCCAAACAGACCTCAACGTCTCGATCAGTCAATCAATTATTGAATTATTTTGAATAAAAACCATTTTGTGATAACAGTTAACAGAAAGAGTTGATTCGTGTCTTCATTTATAATACACTAATTGGAAACTTCTGGTGATATAACGAAATGGGAAACTGTTGTGGAGGAGGAAAGAAGGAAGAGGCGGCGCCGCCACCGCCCGCAGCCGATGGACAGCCACCGCCTCCACCCGCCGACGGGGCGCCGCCACCAGAAGCACAGCCATCAGGGGCTCCGGCATCGGGAGCGCAGTCGGCGCGTTCGGGTAGTGTGACGGGAGCACCGAAACAAGGAGATAAACTCAGCCATAAAATAGCCTCTCAAACGTTGTGACACTTTGTCTCCTATTCTATGCATCCATTTGTTTGCCATAAAAATTGAGTTATTTTTATGTAATACTGTGTAGTATTTATAGTTTAAACACTTTCTTATGAATTACATCTTATAATCTATTTATTGCAATATATGTATCACTCTTTTTTGTTATTTTAAAATTTTGTAGTTTGTAATTCTCTCTCTCTCTCTCTCTCTCTCTCTGAGTGAAAAAGTTCACGATTTTCATTATTATTAACAATATTTTTTTATAAACAATGAGATAACCTATGGTTCATGCGATGAGCCGTTTGGCAACTCTTTAGACAACTTATTATACCATTTGATTGAGTCTTGGGTTTAAATCATTTCTTCTACTTTTTGAAAATATTTATTATTACATAACAAATGTTGGCTCAAAATAATAGGCAAGAGTGAGATGTGTTGTGCCACTGGTGTCGGAGTTACTGTCCGACGCTATCTATAATAGAAGCAATGAATTGAGTGAACAATGAAATGAATTTATTTCCCATAATATTTATTCTGTGAGAAGAGTTTATTTTTCATAATGTTTTGATTGAGAAATAAAAACTCTTTAATTTAAATGATTGTCAATCTTTATGTATGAATGAATTCATTAGAGTAATGCGATTTTGACTCACAAATTGTCAATGAATGAGATTTTTAGTGCCAATAGTTTTGTATTTGTTTGTAAGAGACTATTACTAATAGTTGTAAACTAAATGTAAAATTACTATAATTTCCAATGCATTTGCAAAATAGGAATAAATGTGATTTAACTAGAAGTTGGAATATCTACAAATATGCATTAATATAGGCATAATTATGTTTAATTTGACCATGGTGTCATTTTATATATACCGTAGTTTATTTTAATCTGCAATTGAGAATTTGTGTTATTTAATAAAAATAATGTTTTTTAATATGAATTTAATCAATCGATGACCTCATGTTTTCCCCTATTATTACATTCTCATTATGTTTTAGATAATTATTATTATATTTTTTATATGTTGATATACTTCTACTTCTAGTATATAACAACTATATAAAATAACCAAATATTTTAATGACTATCTTTAATGATAATAAATAAGCATAATTAAAATTTATACAATTAAAATACATTTAAAAATAAGTTTATACCAAAACTGAAGTGATGAGACTTTTGATACAATATTGTAACTTTGATTTAACAAAACAGCTAGAACTAAACGGGCTTATAATTATGATTATGATAGGTAAAAATTTATACAACAACGAACACGTGGCCATCAAATTGGAGCCCATGAAGACCAAAGCCCCGCAATTGCATCTCGAGTATAGGTTTTATAAATTGCTCGGAAACGTCGGTAAATTCTCTATTTTTCTCATTTAAATGTGTGTAATTAGTTATTGAATCGATAAATACATGTATTCATTATATCTCATGGCTAGTAATATGAGATATAACGACATGGCGTGTTATCTCAATTTTTTAGAGGGGGTGGCGTACTACCTAGATAACACACCATGCTATTTTAAAGTCTACCCGAGTCAGAGACCCCTGACATAACACGCCATGGCGGCTAAAGTGGAAGAATTCGGTACTTCTATATAATAACTACAGTATATAAAATTACAATTTCTATATAAAATAACCAAATATTTTAATGATTATCTTTAATGATAATAAATATGCATAATTAAAATTTATACAATTGATTAACATTTAAAAATAAATTGATACCAAAACTGAAGTTTTGAGACTTTTTGATACAATATTGTAACTTTGATTTAACAAAACAGCTAGAACTAAATGGGCTTATAATTGACTAATACTATCCATTTTTAAATATGTTGTTGCTTGTGCACCGGTAGTTTAACCTCGGGTACTTCTGGTTTCGGGGCGTTAACGTAGAGCTCATATCCAAAATATTTAACGAGCCTTTGCAGCCATTTTATGATTGATATACACAGACATATAGTATATAGTGTTACCCATTGTATGGCTTCTAATGGATTGCTTTGATATTCATATTAGACGGAATACCAAAAATCTATTACTTCGGTCCGTGCGGTAAATATAACGCTTTGGTTATGGAGTTATTGGGTCCGAGTCTTGAAGATATGTTTGATCTCTGCGATCGAAAATTTTCAACTAAAACTGTGGTTCAAATTGCGTTACAATTAGTACGAGACATGTTTATGACGAGTGCATTGATATTGAGTTTTAATTGTTGTTGTATTGTGTCTGATGTATAGCTAACTCGGATAGAGTTCGTCCACTCAAAACATCTCATATATCGCGACATAAAGCCGGAGAACTTTCTGTTAGGCAGACCTAACTCACGGAAGTCTAATGTCTTACATATGATTGACTTCGGGTTAGCCAAGGAATACATAGATCCCGAAACTGGTAAACATATTCCCTACAGAGAACACAAGAGTCTCACCGGAACCGCCAGATATATGAGTATTAATACACATTTAGGCAAAGGTATGTCACATACGACTGTTATGTTGCAATGCGTGATACACTTTGTATACTTAAATGATATAATGGTTTGCAGAACAAAGTCGAAGAGACGATTTGGAGGCTGTGGGCCATATGTTTATGTATTTCCTGCGGGGAAGCCTTCCCTGGCAGGGACTCAAAGCCGATACACTCAAAGAGCGTTACTCCAAAATTGGCGACACAAAGAGGGCCACACCTATCGACGTGTTGTGTGAGGGCTATCCCGAAGAGTTCGCCACTTATTTGCGATACGTTCGACGACTCGACTTCTTTGAGACTCCAGACTATGAATACCTGAAGAAGTTGTTCATTGACTTGTTTGAGAGGGAAGGCCATCAACACGACGGCGAATACGACTGGACCGGAAGACAGCAGGTATTGTGCGCTACTTTACTGTTGAGTGTATAGTGTTTACAGTTTATTGTTATATAAGTCACAACCGCATCAGATGACTGATCCGCCTCCGATTCCACGCGAAAGACACGCCGCCTCTAATATAAAGGTATTTTCGATTTGCGTATAATTGATGTCCAAAAGACTAAAGTAGTTGTGATAGCAGTTAACGGATCGAAATAAGAACGCGTGGATGGATAGACAGGACGACAGGGGAGGCATTTTGGGCGCCAGCGGTGCCGCTAAGCTATTAGGAGGCAGTCTCTCTGCCGGTGACAGACACGGATCAGTTCAAGTGGTGAGCTCTACTAATGGCGACCTCACCGCCGACGATCCCACTACTGGTCACTCAAATACGCCGATTACCGGACCCGTGGAAGTGGAAGTGATTTCAGAGACAAAGTAAGCGATTGATAATATTTTCTTTGGATTAATTGTTTTACAGTTGTTTTCTATTGCCGTTCAGATGCTGTTGTTTTTATAAGAAGAAGAAGAAAAAGCCTTCGCGTCAGAAGTGATTTGTGTCCATAAAAAAGTCTAATTTAATTCAAATATAGTTTGAAATTAAGCCCATGTTTTTGGTTCGCGTTTCTGTCATTAAGTTTATATTAAAATCCAATTTGCATTCGATTTGATAATTGTTTGGGAACTGATATATATTGGCCACCGAGTGGTGAACATGACCTCCAAGTGCTCATAACGTGTGCTAATGTCTTAAATTCAATGATGAAATCGATTCATTCTGTGATCTTTGATTATCATTAATATTATTCATCGAAAGCAACAATTATTTGATCAAAAAAATAATGTTTTTATTCGTGATTTTCCAGAAAATTCATTTGTAATATACTATTAATTTCTCGAACTATTCTTCGATTCATTTGAATTTATAAAAGAAAGAAATCGAAAACTGATTATTAGTCTCATATATGAAACTGATTTTAATTAAAAGATAATTTTTAAAAATATTTGTCTTTTGAATTGTTTTTTATATATAAAAATTGGTAAAATATTGTTACCGTTTTAACTAAAATCAATCCATTGTTACACAACAAATACACAATATATGGTAAATCATAAAACAGTATATTTCGTAATACATGTACTGTACGTACGGATTCATGCCTTCCTTTACTACAATTTACAAATTATTAGATCTCTATTCAGTTTGTGATTATAGTTTAGTTGTCAATTCATTTCACAAATATTTTTGTTATAACCGCTATATAACTGGCATTTGTTTTTCTGCATGTCTTTCATACCATATATATTAGGCTTCAATAAAAATAGTTTTATTTTTAATTTAATTTAGAAATCGTTTAATGAAAATAATTTTAATAAAATATAGTCTCAAAAATTGTAAATGTGTTGAGCTTTCTATAGTAAATTCATTAAAAATATTTTTCAAAACATTTCAATCATATTCTTAATCATTAAGTTTGACGTAAGTATACAATAGCTAAACAATTCTTTGGCCTAACTCTGGGCTTCAATTGGATTCCATATAACAAAATAATACTGTAATTGATTTGCGTTTAAATTGTGTAAAACAAGCGAAATAAACAACAATGTTGTGCCTATTCAATAGAGTCAACATGATTGCAACACAATTGTGGTGTCATTATTCAAAATATCAATAAAATAAATAAACTTGGTCTTTCTAGTTAAAATATTAAATATTGGAAATACACAAACTTAGCAATCGGAACTTGAGTGTACTTGAGTAAAAGTAACAGTTAAGTCAAATTAGAAATACTGATTATTACATCAGGTCTTATAGACATTGAATTGTAAATTGTCTTATGAATGAATAAAGATATTTAACAAATAAAATCCATTAAAATAGTTTACGAATAAATGTTAATTAGCTCTAAACCAAGATGCTAATATCACTGAATGTTAAGTATTCACATGTTAAATAGCTGAATACTGACATACCGTACAATGATTACTATTTTATCATGCTAAATCATAGCATTTGTGGTCCAAAGAATTGTCTTAATATTAAATAATGAATTACAAGAACTAAAAGATTAATTAGTGATAAAAATATAATCATAAACTTAAGAATATATTAAAACAATAACGATAATGAAATTTTCCATGTAATCTAGAAATCTGTAAAAGTGTTATACATTATAATTTGTCTTTTTCTATGATTGGAATATTAAAAATACAGTACAATTGAGTGGAAATTTAATGATTACTACAATATATTGATAAAATGATTGAATCTGTTTACCTATTAGTTAACTATTTAATGTTTAATAAAATAATGTTTTAAATTTTACTCACCTTAACTCAACTCACTTTAAATCCAATAATCGCATGTTTTTTAAATAGCAGTCACTCTGACTTGTGAGTACCATTTGAAATGTGTGTTTCGTGGTCTCAATTGCCAAACATGTTTGCCTTAAATAAAAGTATATACATAATATTAAAAATATGAAAGTAATTTAACATAATTTAATTCACAGAATGCTTTACAGTTTGGGATAAATCTGAGGTAAAAGCGCTGATCAAACAGAAAACTAAAGAAGACTTTGAAACAAAGAGTGCGAACGGATTGAAAGCAAACGACAAATTGAATTTAAATGCCGTCGAATTACTCGAAAAATGTGACGAAAAGTTGAATAACGATTCAAATACAGAGTCTATGTTTCCGCATGAAGACGAGACCAAATGGTTTTTACCCAAATGTAATCGAATTAATGCCGAAAGGCTTCTAAAAGGACGAAAAGATGGAACTTTTTTGGTGAGAAGTAGCGCTAACTTAGAGGGCAAATATGTGTTGAGTATTGTCATCAGAGGCACAATCAAACACATCGTGATCCAGAAGAATGACAACGGGTATTGTCTGCACAGCGGTGTACCGCATCCCACTCTCTTCAGTTTGATTATGTTTTACGCCCAACCCTTTGACCACCAAATGGACGTAACAGTCAATTCCTGTCAAAGTCTACATTTTCCTGTCTTTCACTAATATTGTTGTTACAATGGATTTGCTTTTTATCAATTTATTATACATTTTCCTCTTTTGTGTTAATTATGCTTTAATTCGTTACGATTCTAACAGAATATATATTTACAATATATTGTTTGAAAATCTCTTTTTTTAAATAATGCAATTACTTATATTGGTATAACTGTCATTATATTCAACGATATCTCATATACTGTACAGTGTGTTATAGTGAAGACATTGATTTGTTTATATAATTAATTAGCGAATTGTTAATCTTTATTTCTATCACTCATAACACAAATACTAACATTTATGTCAATTATATTGAGTCAATTAAAAATTTATTAAAAAATATATTAATTTTATTTAAAAAGTTCTTTAATAAACAAAATATTACACAAAATATAAAATGTTTAAAACATAACATTTTGGGTAAAATTTAAAATTTGATACCAAAATCATATTATTTACAAACAGTCTAACCAATAGAAGAGTCGGGTATTTGTTCAGTCTCTTCGTAATCTGAATTGGAAGAAGTGTTCAGATTGTGATCATTGGCCTCAATGGCCTCATTGGTCTCATTGTTATCCTCGATCACCTCTACCTCTATCTCTCCCGTGAGACCCGACTCTTCGGCTTCGTTTTGGTCAATGTCTTCATTTCTGTGTTCAATCGCTTCCATTCTTTGAGCCCTATTTCCACGATTCGGTTGTTCAGCGATATTAGTGTTGCTGTTGTCGTGATTGTTGTCCTCATTGTTGTCCTCATTGTTGTTCTGATTGTTGTTATTATAATTAATTCGCAGATAATTAGCGAAAGCGAAGAAAGAGATGAAATACAAGAAGGAGGCTATGGTTGAGGAGCCGACCACAAAACTCGTAACTCTATAGTTATGCATATAATACCGAAAGCCAGTCAACGTTGCCCTCACTTTGAGTACAGTCGGCGGATAGATCTGGACATCTCTGGCCTCGAACTCGATGATGGCCTCATGTATTGGTCCGGCTTTGGGATAACTGCCTTCCGTGTAATCGTCGATGAGGTCGACAGTGATTTGTTGATTCTCTTCGGCCAAACCCAACACAAAGAGAGGCCAATACAAGAGCGTTACGATCACTCGAAGTGGAGTACTCTTATAGCGAAGACCCGTGGGTTTGGCCACATTTGCGATCACGCGTTGCTTTTGATCGACGAGTTTGAGTCTAACCATGAAGAGTCCCTGAGACCAGTTCACCTCCGACTCCGGCAAATGCAGATCAATGCTGAAGCCATACATCTGACCCCTCATGAAGTCTGTGGATCGGCTCTGTTTGAGGGCCACTCTAGCGGTCGGAACGTTGCAGATGTTGTCGCGAAGACTTCGGTCACACGTCGAGTGGTATTGAATGA
>CAJPIZ010003590.1:0-11496 GCA_905368565.1 Medioppia subpectinata
TTTCAGTGAAACCATTCATTAGTGAAATTAAATGATACGCTATTGTAGTTGTAATATAAGCCAACTATTTGTTCAAATAAGTGGTGGGTTTTTAATTTATTTTCAATAAAAGTCATACATTCTCTCCTCAATGTATGTCATAAATAGACAAAAAAAATAGATTTTTAAATAAAGTTTTTATATAGAGTTATATTAAATACGTTTTATATAATATAAAAAATATATATCCCGTAACTTATATCTTATTAAATGTTTGCAATTGTATTGCTTTTCTAATAACGCCACCAAAATGAACAATATTTACTTTTTTTCAATTTTCCAAAAATAAATACTTTTTAAAACATTTTATATTAAATAATATTTTCCTTGAGTTTTATAGCATTCGTCGAATAGTTTCACAATTTTATTTTATTAAGATTTAGAATATTAATAAATGATATATTAGTTTAAATAAACAAATCATTTCATTAACACATTGTAGATAAAGATTTCGTTTATATTTGTGAAATATTTTTTAATATTTAACATTTTCATAACAGAAAAATATTTCGTAGTTTTTAATATTGTAACAATATATTTGTAACTATAAATATTTGGTATAATTGAAAATAAAAAGTTTTGAATTATTTTTAACCACAATTCAATATGAAGTTTATAATAAAATTTTTAAAAAATGAAAACAAATTGCAACTAAATATCGGTTTGAACTGACTTTTAAATTTAAGTAGACTTTTCTTTAGAGAGCAACTCGAGTGAAATATATAACAAATGATCCAAAAAGTTCAATACATAGTCGTTATATTGATTACATCCTATTATTATAATTGTGTATTTATTTGAGTTTTTTAATATTACAATAGAATATCAGAAATTCAAACAAAATTCTTATTATTGAGTAAAAATATATTTGTAGTTAAATTTAGAGCTCTTTAAATATCAATGAAAATTCAAATATATGTTAAACATACCACACTTTAACCTTGATAGTCGTGTAATAATTTAATATAGTTAATTTTGCCATTACAATTAGCGAATACCGTTTAATTTGATAGTTTTATCCTGTTTTAAACCGTTAAATTAAATAGTTAATTTTAATTGAATAGCACATACTGTATATTGTCAATAATATTGTTCCAGATAAATTGAAATTACATTTATAAAATATTTGCACATAAAAATATTACACATTATTTATTTAGGGAAAACTTATTCAAACATTTCTATAATTCAAAAACATTAATTCATAAAAATATATAGCATTTTGTTAACATTTTTCTTGGTGTAAATTTATATATTCTCATTGAAATAATCTATAATTAAATCCAACAATTTGATGTGTCCTTCGCTCATCAAAACACATCAAATATTTGTTTAATTTTATGAAACATTCAATAAAATGTTACGAAAAGGCAACAGAAGAGAAAGTGTCACTAAATGTCATTCATATCATTAATCCGTCATTTATTTGTTTTAAGTCTTAATTAATAATTTTTTTATCAAAAAGAAAATACTTTATGATTTAACGTTAACTTTGGATTATTTACATTAATGGTTACATTTTATGCCAAAATCTATATTTAGGTCTTCAATACCTATCACTTCGAGAACTATTACTGGAGCCAAACGAAGCCCAGTATCTGTTGGACGACGTGGCCATCAATTGTTGCCAAACACTGACCACATTAAAAGTGATCAATTGCTCCAAACGTCCCTATCCTATACTACATGTCGGAGTGTTTATCAATTTGAAACTTTTGGTCATTTCTCCGCAGGTATTCAATCGATTCAATATTTAAGTCATATTTTAAATAGTCGTAAAATTTTGGGATTTTTAATAATCAACCACTATTTTCATTAAATCTTTGACACAATCCGAAGTAAACCCCTAAATCCAAACCAAACCTTTATGTAGTGAATTCTCTATTCAATACTTTCTCTTTCTTACAATACATAAGAATACTAAATATTAATTTTTAAACAATAAACAATCTTTTATCAAAAAGAAATGTTTTAACTAAAATTCTTTTAATTAGTTATGAATTTGGTATAAATAAAATATGCAAATCAATGTACAGTAAAACAGGAATGTCATTTTAAATAGCTAATTAAATATTAATTAAAAGTTGTAGTACTGTATTGTATGACTGCACCAGAGTATCATTAATTTGTTGAAAATCTAAAAAGCAATTAGTGTTTAGTTTTGTTAATCACACTTCATATTCAAAGTTAATAAATATAAATATCATGTTTTCTAAATATAATTATTCTTTATATAAATATTGTACAAAATAATAAATTCATTACTATATTTAGATTAGAATTTTATATTCATTTAATGGCATAACATTTAATAGTTATAAAAGTATATATTTTAATGCAACAAACTCGATGAAAGTCATGTTTTGCTAAAGCTATAAATATATAATTTTGCATCAATTTTTATAAATAAAATTGAATACTAAATCCGTTGTTATAGTTATGAAATTAGTAACTTAACTTAAGGTTTGGACATATTTTAAACATGTAAGTTTTCTAGTTTTAAAGCTTATTATATAAGAATTGTATGATAATGCAATGCAAAAATAAGTAAAAATATTTACCCCATTGTAAGTGCAATTTCCGTTAAATTTATACTTCAATACACATTCAATTATTTTAAATATAACACATCTTCACACACTTCACGTCCACTTCAATCCACGTTTAATTTAAAGTTTTGATTGCTTTTAAAATAATCCTTTTAATGAATTATATTTCTTAAGCACTTATCCGCATAACTGAACACATGATGTCATTAATTAAAATAAAAAATAATTTAAGAAAAAAGTTTTAATGAATAAAGTGTTATATTTGACAGCATTTGAGCGAAGATGTGGTCGAGTTGTTGTCTGAGACCAAACTGAGAGACTTATGGATCGTTCAAAACAAATATACGGAACAGTGTTGGCCCGTATCGGGCAAGACATGGAGGGAGTGTCGTAACCGGAGCCCAATGTTGCGCATACATCTGGTCGTCACCGGCAGAGTCGACACTCAGGTCTGTTCCAACATTTATGCCATTAATTATATTATTAATCACTTTTTATTTTGGTTTCACATTTTATCCAATAATAAGCGAATTTAAAAATCAATAACTCTTTGATTTGGAAACAAAATTATTATTGATTTATTGCTTTTTGAAAATATATTTACTATAAATACAAACAGAATTTATTAACTTTATATTCACTTTTCTCACACATTATTATGAATTGATCAAAAAGGAGCATAAAGGACACCGACCATCCCTATAGGGTCGGTAACTATGCTGTCACTCTTCACCATTTAATATTGAAATGATAGACACGTCGACAGGGCTTATTGGTAGCGTCCGTTTGTTTGACAGACATCGGGTTCGGGAGTAATGACTACTTTTAAGGGATAGAGAAAATCTTGTGTGTTATCAACCATCTATTCTGTCAACTATACTATGTTATCAATCAAATTTCAAATACAGTACACAACCCATAGACTTAATTTTAAAATAATCTCTTTGCTGTCAACTTATCAATGTTATTAACCAAATAACCTGAAATCCTTTTGTTAATAAGTCTGAAGTTTTACTGTAGATGGTCGATGTTCTTTCAAGGTTTAAAACCCTTGTATTTTTAAATCGATTTTAACAAAATAGTATGCCTTTTGGGGAGACATTATATGCCAATATCTAAACAGTTATATTAGATTTTAAACCGTATTTCAATACTTTCTCTCTCTCCCAACAAAAGGTCAGAAGAGTTTGTTTTAGAAATTTTCAAACTAATGGTGTTTGTCATCCAAAAGACATCTATTCTTTGCTTAAGCCCTGAGTTTTATTTCTGACACTTAAAGCGCACATCAATTAGATTTTTATTGATCTTAAATGTTATCCTTTAGCGAAAGACACTATAATAATAATAATGATTGCTTTACCGGCAAAAAGCTCTGTGTATTATGTGATGTATAAGTTTTTGTGTGTGTTTTCAATTCAAATACATTTCTCGAGTAAATCATATCAAAACGGATGGAAAAAACAAACAAAACAAATATAATTTACGGACAAATAACTAGAACTTCGGAAGACATATATTTTTGTTGAGAATTAGTTATTTATTATTTATTTATTCATTTTTTGGTCACAGATTGTGTGGCAAGAGAGCGAATCCGTCAAATCAATCATATATGACAGCCCTCTCTGCAGAATGAGGTGTGAGTCCATTCTGACGGCCGTTTCTATGTATGCGACAAACTTAGAGCACTTGGCGTTTCACGGTTTGCCACGATTTCATTTGCCTCAACGCTTCTGCCAGAGAAGCGACACTTCGCTAGTAATTAACATCTTTTATATACACTTAAACACTATTAAGCATTGAATCAACATTTTCCCTCTTTCCTTATACTTGCCTTATATTAAACCAATTCAGCGATTATTTAATATTGACTTAATGTAACACTCGATTAAATCGATATTTACAAAAATAATTTACTCATTATTTTATTGTTTTCTTGTTTAAAGCGAACACTTCTTGAGTTAATGAAAATTTTTATATAAAAAATAAGTTAATTAACACATCATTAGTGGCGCTGGGATTCAATTATGTTCAGTGAAGACTAATCAATCAATAATAGCATTCATTGTAATCACATCTGAAGCCATAATCTATTTCTCTAATAGAGAGATCTAATAGAGAGAAAGGGCTCAGACTTGGAGCCCAACCCAACTTTCCTCCATTTCACACAACCATTAAATCCATTGTTACTAATCATTAGAAATCTTAAGATTAATTCAGGCATTAAGTGATAGAATGGCCAGAATTTGGATAAATAAATAAAATTAATGTCTTATACAATCCACATATATTTACAATAAGATTCATTATTATAAGTATAAAACACTGAATTTGATTATAATAATGATTTAGGTATTATTGTGCCAAATGTGTGTCAATCTTAAGACATTAATAATCCGTGAACTGATATCGACGGCTACTCTACTGGTGATCGTAACGACGGCCGAAAGTTTAACCCGTTTTGTGGTCCGAAAGAATGCAATCATTAAAAGGTTTGATTGGAAACGACAGACTCAATGGTCGGACGGGTATTACCTTTGGCTCAAAACCAATAGCCGTTCGTATGAGAAGACATTTGAAGAAATATCAAAGATTTTTGGCAAAAAATGGTTACCACTGACTGACGAAGAATTCAAACACATCTCTCCCGACACAACGTTTTAAACACTTTATTTAATTTGCAAACAAAAAACTAAACAAAAATAATTTAATAAAAACCTTTTGTAATATAAAATATTGCTTTGCTATTGAATTGTTTAAAATAGATTACATTTATCTTATTTTTAACATAAATTTATTAAATTTTTTAGATCATTACTAAACTTTAAATATAATTTATTGAAAGTTGTTATTTAATTGTATTAAAGTTACAAAAAGACATTATAAATATACTCTTACAGAAGATCTTTATATTTACAGCATTTTATGTTTTGTTCAAATTTATGTTATTTAATTTTACTAAAAATTTGTAACAATTCAATTTAATTTGTTTTTTATTTATTTTTAGTACAATTAATTATAAAAGTGTTTTTTACCTATTAATTTATTTTCACATTAGATTTAGCTATCTCTGAATGTATGGTATAATAAAATTTAATTATAAAATTAATTTATATTAAAATATGGTTTTATTTGCATAGAAATTTGTTATGTTATGTCAAATTAATTAAATATTTTCATTGTTAATAACTATCCGGTGAATAGTTTGAAGAAGTCTTGGGCGCCATTAGTTGCTGAGCGAAGGAATCCCTTAATGCTATCCATGAATATTCTTGAGAAGCCTTTCGTGTGTTTACTATCATTAGACGAGTTCTTTGCCAATCGGTTGGTTTGACTTTCGGCCGATTCGTGTCTCAAAAGTTTTTTAGAGTTTTGATTGAAGGTCTCTATTGAACGTCGGGCCACATATGCCGATGCGCTCTGACAGACACCTTGGATACACTTCTTGCCGTCGGCACACGTACTGCCTTCCAGTGCTGGATGTGCTGGTGTTGCCCACGAACCCGATAAACACCACAACTCACGGCATATATCCTGTTAAACACACATCCTTTTAGTCAATAAAGAGTATTATTGGATATAAAAGCGTTGAGTTTTCAAATGAAATATTTTCACAATTCATACGAAAAGCATTCATACTATGAATACAAACGTAAAAAGATATTTCAAACATCGTTTCTGATTAAAATACATAAAAACAAGATTTTGTATTTGAAATATACGTGAATTACATTGAATGGCTCTTTGGATGAAGTATAGGCCCTGTATTGTGTGCCGAGTGCTAACTGACATTGTTTATTAGGCGGGTATTGTTCTCCAGGCAATCGATTGCTTCGTTGAAAGTTGTATTCAGAGTCTCCCGAAATGGTCTCGTCGTCCAAACATTTGGCATTTGCTTTACTGTTATATAAACCAAAATAAGCGGAATATTTATTTTTTAGTAAATATCGCATATTATGTTAGGCTTTAACATAAGTGTTAAAACTTCTTATATATTTTCTTAACGTTTTTGGAAAACGGTGTTTTTAACTTAAGTCTAGTTGTGTTTGCGCTTACAGTATATTGTAATACATTTGCTTTATTTGAATTCAAAATTTGACTTTATTTTGTAAATCCTTTGCAACCATTTTATAATAAAAAAAAGAAATTAAGTCATAATCAATAATAGCTTTGTTTAATCAATATTAATTTTATATAAATTTTTCTTGTAAATTGTCATTGTATTGTAAAACCAGATAAAATTCTATTATTTATCCCATTCTTAATAAATTTTGTCTAAAGTTTTTATTTATATATTTGTTTATTTGTTATATTCATTGGAAACGCGAGAGAAATGCAATTATTTTTAACGAAAATCTATTGTGATATAAAATGTATATAAAATGTATTGAATGGAAAGAGAGTTTATATTGAGATACAAAAAGCGAATCAAATTCTGTGTAAATTATATATCAATATTATGTGAAAAAAAAGAAAAAGTTTCATAAATTCCTAAATAAAGCCCAACTTTTGAAGTGAATTGTATGTTATTTTGATCTAATATTTCACGAGAATAAGTGAGAAGAAAGTCTATGAAAATAAAAAACTAAATTATATTGAAATATGATCTCTCGATTGGCCGAACCCGTCGATCACAATCTCAATATTATATATACAGTATATATCCCTCGATTTGTATGCAAACTATTTTCCCATTTATTGCTATAAATATGATATTTTTCGTGATATCCTTTGAAAAAAATGTTTTTAAATTTCAAATCAAATCTGTATAAAATCCACACAAAAAAAGAAATAAATAAATGCATTCATGTAAAAAATTTAATTATAAAATACAAAAAACACACATGTGTGTTTATCAATACATACGCCAAAAAATTCTCCAAATATATATTACTGCATTGTGACCAATTGATTTTACCAGGGCCAGTCTTCTCGGACATAATAAACTTATCGCCGTCACAGTTATTGCCGGTGCCGTCGTGTAGAATACCTAAACTACAATATAAATATTGATTATATGTATGTACACAACATATAATCAATATTTTCTAAATTCATTATAAATTCTAATTTGAAAGAATAACAAAGAATATCCATACAAAGCTTTTTGTAAAATGTTATAAATCAGAGACATTTCGGACAGAATATGGTCGAGAATTTGTAACAATTGTTATGATAATGGCTTAAGAATATTAATAATGCAAACCTGTGTCCCATTTCGTGTGCGATCACAAACGCCGCTTCAAAACTCTTGCCCTCATTTAATGTGCAGCTATAGGCAGGTTTGCACATACCGTTAACCCACGCCAGACCTTACGATTGTTCAACATTTAAGTCATGTAAGAGAAAAAGCACTCAATAAATATTGATTTGATTTCCATTGATGTGATTTGAAAAAATGCATCGAAAGACAGACACATACCCAACACTTTCTTGTTTTTCTTATCACCGCTTTGTTTATACAGATCTAATCTAATGAATAATTAAATTATTATAATTTTTTGTTTCAGTAATGCGTTCGGCCTGTCGTTCAATGTTTACAGATGTGCTCTAATTGTAATCATTTTTTTATTTGCTATTGAATTTAAAAATATAATATTTTGTCTGTCAGTACAGTTCTATAAGCTATCGGCAAAATAAATATAAATCTCATTTGAAAACCAAAGAGTGTTTTATTTTGAGCGCATATTTTATTTAAATCTATTTTTCTACGAAATTGTATTTAAGCTCATTTTAAAACAAATAATAAATATATATTTTTTTTATTCAAAAATGGGGTCAATGTAAGTGATATAGTAGTTATAATGTCAAACCCGGTGAGCATAAGCGCGTGATCCCATCGATTGGATCCGTTCTCTTGCCTCCACTTCTTCGACTGCCAGCTGCAGAAGTTGTCTAAATATTCGTCGATATCTCCCTCTGCAGTGTTGGGACTATTGTCTGGTTGACTGAGAAAAACCATTTTCTTGATTACAATTTTGATTCTGGTTTTCATTGACTTAAAAGTGTAGATGAGTTGCACCTCATTCATGATCGCCAATACTAAACGCGTTAATTCTGAACGCAAACCATTAAACCGTTTCAATAGATGTCTATCAATATAGACCGCCGTCTCTATTGTCTTCTGAGTCACTGCTCTTCGCTTTCTTTTAAGAAATATATCTTTCGATATATTATATACAGAATTGTTTGCTTTGCTTTCAATGAATTCATTAAATGCCTCTCTTCTGTCGTTTTCATCTGTGAATTCAATCGTTTATAATATTTGAGATAAAAATAGATTTTTGTGCAAATGATTAGTTTAAAACAATATTTGATTGTATTTTCAAAACCATAGCAAAATATTTCGCTTATAATGAAAATTTTTAATTAAAATTAGAATTGTTTAGAGATTTAGCACAAACTCCGGATAAATGCTATTTATATAGAAAGTGTGTCGAAGAGAAGCGAAATACAAGTGTGTGATTGAATTGGTATTATATTTCTATCTCTCAAATCCCTTTCAAGAAACGAAAGTTAATCACACAATAAGTTAACAGTAAATTAAAATCGAGAATTTATTTTACAAACAGATGTTAAAGTAAAAGCAAAGCAATTCATACCAATGAAAGCCAGATCACAGAATTCAGTCTCTGATTGATTGACTCTAACCAATACGTGTGCCATGAATTCAGATACATCTTCTCTGTCAGCCTTTTTGTCAGCCATTCCTTTGGTTGAGTTCTGATCGCCACTCAAATAAGTCTTTAAATTATTTTTATGCTTATTATTAATGAGAGTTCTTTTGGCGTTCTTTAGCTTTGGATCAAACATTGTGTGCTTTTTCTTGACTTTTGATTTAATCTCTCGATAATATGTGGACTCCAGAGGACGTAAAACAAAAGACCCTTTGCTTTCCGTTATTATCAAAGCGTACTATTTATGCAACAGATATAACAAAACAAAATAACTTATAATTTATTACTACTTTTAATGAAGTAATTTACGAAATGACATAATCTTATTTAATAAAATGCTATTAATTAATGGAAAATAATTGCTATTCTGGCACTCATTATATCACTCTATAAGATGTTAACTACCATATGATAAGAAATGATGAAATATGAAACAAACCATTTTGTCGCTATTATCACAGCGAGTGATGGCAGCCCTTCCCTTCACCGGAGACAATATGATTCCGGTATACAAACAATTATTATGATTGCTATTCATTGTGTTTTGTCCCTTCCTTTGGTCCCACTCTTCAAATGAGAGGTCATTTAATATGAAGTTATCGTTTGGTTGAACCAAAACATAGAAAGTTGTGTTAATATTTTCCGCTCTGATTGTGACAATCGTTTCGCTTAATAAAAGTGATTTCTTCTCGGATTCAAACCAATCACTTCTTTGCGAATTCCTTCGGAATCTATTCTCCGATCGACTAATGCGTGGAAATACAATCTCATGGACTTCTTGACCCTCATATCCGGAGGAATGCCTTTTTGCTAAACTTTCGTCATTTAAATGCTATTTAAATTTAGAATAATTTAGAACATGTTTATATTACCATTCATTACAACTATTAACATACTGTATATTCAAATAAATTTAAATTATATTTACAGTAGAAATTTTTTAGTAATTTTTTATTACTGTACATTATCTTAATTTAAACTTAAATAGCAAATAATCAATTAAAAAACTAATTAACTCTTGTATTTAAACTACAATTTGGAAGTATATTTTAAATACTGATTAAATCTTGCAATAATCAAAAGATTTGTTTATTTTTTAATTAAATAATATTTCATTAACTTTAAGATATACTTCATTATAAATTTTATTCAAAACTGTCAGGAATTCATACTTTTATGCGATTTAAGTATGCCTTTCGTAAGATTTAAAAAAGCCTGAAAACAAGTATTGATTGTAAATTGACTTTTAACCAATATATCAGTGTATAATATCACTGACAGACTGACAGCAGTTTCACTGAATTGAATTCAATTGAAATATATTTCAACAAGAATGCAGAAATTTTATTTTCATTATACTGTGTTTTAATGTACAATACTGTATATCAAATACTATGTAATCCTTTTATAACATAACAGAATATTTTAAGATTTAGAATTCTTTGTATATTATGTTTTGTAATCTCTTTAAGGAATAAAGAGATTTGTATATAAATTACAGACAAAAATCTATTTTATGTGTAAAATATTAATATAGGAATTATGTATGAATTTGTAAAACATTTTGTTTAATTTTAATAATAATTTAAATCCTTTACAAAATATTTTAATCTAACTTTCATTATATCATTTTTTTTATTAATTTAGCAATATTGTTGTATAACACTTGTACTATGCTTAAAATAAGAATCTGCACCAGTGTGGCATTAATTTACTAATCATTAAAAATTTTCTAAACAAATAATGTAAACACTTTTAATATACATAGTAGAAGTATAAGAATCTTTATATTAACTTTGCCCATAGATATTGTGTTAATAAATTTTAAAATACTCACCGATTTGTATGATTCAAAAAAGTTAAGCACAATTAATATCTTTAAAATGGTAAAACTTTTAAATATAATTTTAATTCGTAATAAATTGTAAGAAAATAAACACATTTTTTATAATAAGTATATTTGAAAAAATAGAAAGTTTTATTGACAGAAAAAGAGCAGAATATAACATAAAAAGCAATTTCTTTTCCATCAAGATCTTATAATATAAAAGATAAGGTCTTTATAATAATGCATTGGATTATTAGTTGAGGCACTGAAGGGATGGTAGCTTTCAGTCTTTATCCATTCACTACTAGATTATGTTTAGAAACAGTTATGAAAAAAGACAACATTTGCTGTCGTTTTTGTAACTTTTCGTGCAATGGATAATAAAATTGGCAAAAAACACACAATT
>CAJPIZ010003591.1:0-11496 GCA_905368565.1 Medioppia subpectinata
AGTTGTTGTCTTTCCTCACATTTGAAGACCGATTCCGTTGTGAATGTCTATCAAAACAGTGGCGAAGACTTGTATTCAATACACAGAAAGACATTCATTACAAAGAAGGCTATAAATGGTGTGAATTATCAACATTTGAAACAATATTAAAGAAATGCGAAAATATTACATATTTTGAAGATTTCAGCAGTTTTTATGATCATTATATAACTGACTCGACTCTGGAGTTAGTTATAAAACATTGCCATAAATTGCAATCATTTTCTATACGTTGGGATAGAATTAGTGTTGAAATGATTGACAAGTTTTTCGCAAAGTTTGCCAAACAATTAAAATCAATGGTTTGTCACACAAATAAAGGTCCGTTAAATCAAAAGTCAATCGCGAAAAATATGAAGAATTGCCAGAATTTGCATAAATTTAACACCGATTGCGTTGTGTCGAGGCTTTCGGATATAATTAGTGATGAAAATGAAGTGCACTTTAAAAAGATGTTAGACTTTCGCTTCAATTATAGACCCGAAGACACGACAAGAATCCATACTTTTGTTGATTACTATAGAAATAGTTTGAAATCAATTGACATAAAAATCGACAATTCGTTTGACGAGAAGTCAATTGAAATACTAATGAAAGGATTGACACAAATGAATGAAATGAAAAGTTTTGCTATTAATTATTACATTAAAGACGATTATGTTTTCGAAATGTTTGCATTGAATGCATTGAAACAAATTGGTGTCAATTGTCGTAAACTAAAACAATTAAGTCTCGACACGCAATTCAATGCCTCGTATATAATGTCGGATATTATCAATAAATACTTCCCACAAATACAACGACTGTATTTCACATCATTATTTCAACCATATATTCACATAACGTGTGAATTGTTGAAAGAATGCAAACGATTAACACATTTTCAAATTGAATTAATGAATTGCCACTTAATTGGCGCCGATTTTTTCATTGATATCGACAAACATTTACCAAAACTCAGAAATATTTACGTAAATAGAGTGGAATTGAATGAAGAGGTCATCAATTGTTTGTCACAATTAAAATATTTGACACAAGTTTTCATCCGAACCCAAGTAATGGATAAAAAGTTTGACAACTATTATAGACAACAATTGATTGCCAAATGTTCAAAATTGAACAAAATATTTATGTGAAGTTATAGATTGTCCGGATTAAGCATGTTTGAAAATTAATAGTTATACTTAAACTTATTACCAGTATATGAATTAAAAAATGATTTTAAATTTTTTAAAATTATATTTCGAGATATTTGTGAAAGAAATGAATAGATTTATTGCAATTATTTTTTATAAATCTTAATTCTGCATAAGTACTAATAAAATATTTATCAATTTGTTATCACTTATTATTATCCAATTGAGTGATAATATCTGTGAATCAGTTGTCGAGGAGTTGTTCGAGAGATGCAAACGTGTGAACAACTCATTGATGTCTAATCACACGAAGGACTCTAAAGACAACTATAAATAATTTGGTGATTACTTATGGGAACTACTAATTGCGTTGACAATTGTGGTAAAAATTATTCATTATTATTAGAAATATTTTTCGATATTATTTTTGCGATTATTTATTATAAAATTAATTGTATAAACAGTTTAATTATTTATTTGTAGTTAAAATGCAAATTGTATTTAAAATCTAAAGCAAAATTACAAAAACAGAACTTATTTCCTATTATTCCTACAAAATATTATTTTTAAAAAGAATTAAAATACAATTTATTAATAAAATACAATAGAAGTGAATATTCTGTGAATTATAAGAAAATATTAATATCCAATCATTTCAATAGAATTTATTTTGAAAATAAACTACTTTTGGAAAAGAGTTTTTATATTGAATTTCAATCACTGGAAACCATATTTACACAGTTTTTGGCGTTAGAAATGATAGATAAATGTAATGTTTGTTATCATTAGTGTTGTCCAAACGGTTAACCGGTCAAAGAATGGTTTGACCGTTAACCGATCGGTCAAAAAAATCTTTGACTTTAACCTTAACCCCGGTTAACCGCGGTTAACCGGTTAACCGTTTTTTTTCACTGGCTGACGTCATTATGCGCTAATATATTTGTAAAATACCTTTATTTTTAGGGTATTTTGCAAAAATTTTAGGGTATTTTATTTACTTTTGGGGTACTTTTGCAACACGGGCGTAACTCTATTGATGAATAATGACTGCTTTTATTAAAATTATTAGTTATTACAGTTATTATTACCAATTATTGCTGTGACATCAATTACGTAGCGGTTAATCGGTTAACCGGTTAACCGTCGGTCAAAAAATGCTTTGACTTTTAACCGATCGGTCAAAAAAATCATTGACTTTAACCCGGTTAACCGGTTAAAAATTTTTAACCGGTTAACTTTGGACAACACTAGTTATCATGATTGAAGTGATAACAGTATATTCCGTATACACAGTTGTTTTACATAAAGACCAGTGTTTATCACATCTTCATTGTAAGTCAAGTACTGGCCGTAAGTTTTTAATATTTATTGTAATATTTATACTGTGTATTATTCTGTGTATTTGTATTGATAATTAATGCTAATAAAAACTTTTATTATTCACATTAAATTAATAAAATCTGTATAATTTGTACTTTAATTAATCATGGCCGTTTTGTTGCAATTAAAATATTGAATTTGTTTAAGATATTCCGTAATTTCTAAATGATTGATATCCGGGTCAACGACTGTAGTCCTCAAACCCTTCCTTAATCCCATTGAAGGACATTAGAGAAGATTAACACCAAATCCATTGCATCCCTGTTTGCCGTTGGATTTATTTAAACACATTTAAAGTATACAACAAATAGTTTTGTTTATTAGTTCTATTCATTTAATTATATCTATCTTTTGATAAAAATCTGATAATCCTTTTGTTTTTCACATATTTTTAGTTTAAAAACTGCGATATTTTAAACACAATATTCAGTGTATGTTTTCAGAGCTAAAGAGGTCTTTAGAAAAACTAAATTAAAACTTTACTTTTCATTTTTATTGTGCGATTTGTTTGAGTGTTTCCTAAATAATGATTTATTTGATCATAATGATGAATAAATAATTGAATAAATAATGATGAATAAATAAATAATTGTTTATTCAATCATTGTGTGTCTAAAAATGCCACAAATCTATAGCAAAGACTCTTTCGATAGATTTGGTGACGATTTGTGCGAAGAGTTGTTGTCTTTCCTCACATTTGAAGACCGATTCCGTTGTGAATGTCTATCAAAACAGTGGCGAAGACTTGGAGTCAATACACTAACAGATNGATTTGTGCGAAGAGTTGTTGTCTTTCCTCACATTTGAAGACCGATTCCGTTGTGAATGTCTATCAAAACAGTGGCGAAGACTTGGAGTCAATACACTAACAGATATTCGTTACTACGATGTCTATAAATTGTCAACATTTGATTTGATATTAAAGAAATGTCAAAATATCACACATTTTGATGCAATGTTTTCCATTATAACGGATCCATATCTGGAGTTAATTATAAAACATTGCCATAAATTGCAATCACTTTCCATTTATTTGCAAGAAATTAGTGTTGAAATGATTGATAAGTTTTTCGCAAAGTTTGCCAAACAATTAAAATCAATCGATTGGTACACAACTGATCGGTTAATACGGACATCAATCACCAGGAATATGAAGAGTTGTGAGAATTTAATTAACTATGGTTATATTTATAAACCTATGTTTTCGTATATTATTAGTGATACAAATGAAGTTTTCTATAAAAATATGATTGACTTTCGGTTCACTTATAGACTCGAAGATACGACAAGAATCCATACTTTTGTTGATTACTATAAAAATAGTTTGAAATCAATTGATATACAGATCGACAGCTCGTGTGACGAGAAATCGATTGAGATATTACTGAAAGGATTGTCACAAATGAATAAAATGAAAACTTTTTGTCTTTACTCTTCAAACAGCGATTCATTTAAAATCTCGGTATTGAATGCATTGAAACAAATTGGTGTCAATTGTCTTAAACTACGGAAATTAAGTCTTGAAATACCATTCAATGCTTCGTATATAATGTCGTATATTATCAATAAATACTTCCCACAAATACAACGACTCGATATATCAGCACATTGTTTGCCAGACCTTCAAATAACGAGTGAATTATTGTCTGAATGCAAACGATTAACACATTTGAAAATTGATTTAATTAAGGGCCACATAATTAGCGCCGATTTCTTCACTCATATCGACAAACATTTGCCAAAACTGAGAGATATTGCCATTTGTAAGGCTAAAGTGAATGAAGAGGTCATCAATTGTTTGTCACAATTAAAATATTTGACAAATGTCTTCATTCAATCCGATTGTATGGATAATAATTTATTAATAAAGATCGCAAATTATGTTCACATCAATTGGTTAACAATTGCCCGAAACTAAACGATATATTTATTATGTAATTTTGAATATATTTAACAAAATAATTGACATTTTACTAAATATACGTTTTTAAAAATTAAAACTTATAAATTGTTACTTTAAAACAATAGATTTCTATTAATCAAACAAATCAATACATTTATTGCAATGAATTCATTGATTGAAATATATGTTTCTCATTAACTGGGAATCAATTTTACACATACTTTAAGATTTCATCTAAAATTATGAGATATTATTACTCAATTACTTTAAATTCACTAAAAACAGCATTTATTTAAAATACAAATGTAATACAAAACACGTTTAAAACCTGAATAAATTAATACAAACAGAATATGAGATAATTTTTGTTGAATCAGTGGCCACACGAAGAGCACATTCAAACATCACAGAACAGTAGTAGAGAATCGCTGTCAACCCCTCACCACACCATCGGATCCATTATGAGCGACAACTCTATGATTATCTTCATATCACTAATACGTGACGATTTCGGCCCAAATACGCAAATTTTGGCGTATTTTGGGCTAGAATTGGATCAATTGAGTTGACAGATGACGGCTTAAGACTCGGAGATATCGCACCAATTGATGACAAAACAAAATAAAAGTTAATGTCGAAATACCTTTCGATGGTATGTCTGAACTGTCACTACAATCTGTTCCTACAAAATATGATTTCTATAAACAATTGAAATACAATTTATTAATCAATACAATAGAAGTGAATATTATGTGAATTATAAGAAAATATTCAATCATTTCAATAGAATTTGTTTTGAAAATAAACTACTTTTGGAAAAAATGCTTATGTTTTCTAAATGATTAATATCCGGGTCAACCACTGGACCATCAAATCACTGCTTAATCACATTGAAGGACATTAGAGAAGATTAACACCAAATCCATTGCATCCCTGTTTGCCGTTTCACTTATTTAAACACAATTAAAGTATACAACAAATAGTTTTGTTTATTTTATTGATTTAATTATATCTTTTTTGATGAAAGCTGATAATCCTTTTGTTATTCACATATTTTTGTTTAAAACTCCAATATTTTAAACACAATATTCAGTGAATATTTTCAGAGCTGAAGAGGTCTTTAGAAAAACTAAATTACTTTTCATTTTTATTGTGCGATTTGTTTGAGTGTTTCCTAAATAATGATTTATTTGGTGTAATAAATAATTGTTTGTTTCAATCATTTTACGTTAAAAATGCCACAAATCTATAGCAAAGACTCTTTCGATAGATTTGGTGACGATTTGTGCGAAGAGTTGTTGTCTTTCCTCACATTTGAAGACCGATTCCGTTGTGAATGTCTATCAAAACAGTGGCGAAGACTCGTATATATGAGACAAACAGAAATGGGATTGCATTGCAGTGAATATGAGAAATGGTCTGAATTATCAACATTTGAATTAATACTGAAAAAGTGTCAAAATATCACACATTTCCAAAAATACATCGGCGAACCGGAAATAAATATGAAGGCTATAACTGATCCATATCTGGCATTAATTATAAAACATTGCCATAAATTGCAATCATTTTACATGATTTTGAATGAAATTAGTGTTCATATGATTTATATATTTTTCGAAAAGTTTGCCAAACAATTGAAATCAATTGAATTTTCTGCAACCAGTGATCAGTCAATACAGACATCACTCGTGAAGAATAAGAAAAGGTGTGAGAATTTACTTCAATTTAACACCGATTATACTTTCATAAGTGTTTATCACATAATAAGTGATAAAAATNATCATATTATTTAGTTTAAGGCAACGAATATTTTGTGGCAAATAATCAATCATAAAAGTATCGCAATAATAATAACCAATCAATTCATGGATTGTGTCGGAAGTGCTCTCCAGAGGAAGACTGCGTTGAGTATTGGATTCAATGGCAAAGACTGTAAAGAAGATTACCATTCATTCAGAGACGGAGACATCAGTGAAGCCATTGTCTGGAAATCTCACAATAAAAACGATTTGATTACTCGCAGACACACATTGAGTTCAATACTCGGGAAGTGTTTGAATATAAAGTCTTTGTATTTAAGAAACGTTTCAATCGATGGACAGATAATATCACTGATTGTGAGCCGATGTCCACAACTGAAGAGATTGTATTTGAATGACATTCACACCATTCAACTAATGAATGGATAGCAGCCTTTATTGACTCAATTGTCTCATTTGTCTCTCAATAACTACATTAACCACAATATGCGACAACTGTTGCCGTCGTTATCATCACTTGAATCCATTGAATTGAATGGTTATTATTATTGCGATACTTTTATGATTGATTATTTGCCACAAAATATTCGTTGCCTTAAACTAAATAATATGATTAAAGACAAGCGAGCAGTGGATGTACTGATGAAGAGATGTCCGCATTTGGAAGTGCTTTCCATCGATAAAGACTGTATGCATAACTGGAATGACGCGTTTCCTAAGATTTGCACTCATTTTAAACTCAAGAGTTTTGACTTTAATGTCCGAAACTTGTCGATCGATGTCTTCGCCGAAAACATCCCAAAACTTAATGAATTGAAACATTTATCGGTTTCAATAGTTTCTGGCAATGATTTCAACACAACTTTCATACAATCGATGCCTAAACTCAAAACATTGTCTTTAAAATACTATAGAAATATCGATGAATTGATTGCTTTTGTATTGCATTGCAATGACAACAGGGTTTCGGCGAAGTGTTTCAAACTTATATTGCATCCAAATATTGTGGACTCACTTATCAATCGTTTAAATGATATGAAAGTATCGATTCCTAAGTATCTGATCATTAAATCTAATTAATGTTTGATTATTTGAAATCCAAGTCAATAAAAAATATCAATAAATATTATTTTAATAATAATATTAACTATTAATTAAAAGATAGCATTATTTTTCATCATTTTTTTCAAGCAATACTGTATTTGCAAATATTTTTAGCTAAACTAAAAAATAATTTGTGTATTTGTATTGATATTAAAACATAATAAAAGTCTTTGTTATTCACTGGAAATTATTATTTATAAAGTTATACCAAAATTCTTTGCGTTAATTTTTGGATTTACAAACATTTTAAATTAATTATCAAGATAATAATTTATTTATTTGTGGATAGTACCAACGACTGGGCGCATCATTACTTAATCTTATTTAAGATCATGATAGATTATCACTTAATCCAAAACATCTTTATTTGGCGCTTAATGTCATGTTTTATTTAAACTTATGCTAAAGTATAAGAATCTGAGATACAGTGGATTGAGCTCTAGATTTATTATTTGATAAAAACATAATCCTTTTGTTTTTCACATATTTTTGCTCAAAAGTACGATATTTTGGAGACAAAAGTGAGTCGATGTCCACAGAGAGGAACAGGTCTACAGAAAAGTTAAATAATTTTATGAATAATTGTTTCATTTTTATCGTGCGATCCATTTGATTGAGTTGTGATTTTATTGTTGTATTTATTAATTGTTTGTTTCAATCATTTTGTGTGAAAAATGCCACAAATATATAGCAAATCATCTTTCGATAGATTTGGTGACGATTTGTGCGAAGAGTTGTTGTCTTTCCTCACATTTGAAGACCGATTCCGTTGTGAATGTCTATCAAAACAGTGGCGAAGACTCGTATATATGAGACAAACAGAAATGGGATTGCATTGCAGTGAATATGAGAAATGGTCTGAATTATCAACATTTGAATTAATACTGAAAAAGTGTCAAAATATCACACATTTCCAAAAATACATCGGCGAACCGGAAATAAATATGAAGGCTATAACTGATCCATATCTGGCATTAATTATAAAACATTGCCATAAATTGCAATCATTTTACATGATTTTGAATGAAATTAGTGTTCATATGATTTATATATTTTTCGAAAAGTTTGCCAAACAATTGAAATCAATTGAATTTTCTGCAACCAGTGATCAGTCAATACAGACATCACTCGTGAAGAATAAGAAAAGGTGTGAGAATTTACTTCAATTTAACACCGATTATACTTTCATAAGTGTTTATCACATAATAAGTGATAAAAATGAAGTTTACTATAAATATATGGTTAACTTTAATATCTATTATAGACCCGAAGACACGACAAAATTTGATTGTGCGAAGAGTTGTTGTCTTTCCTCACATTTGAAGACCGATTCCGTTGTGAATGTCTATCAAAACAGTGGCGAAGACTCGTATATAACAGACAATTGACTTTAATTAATAGCCGAAACTTGTATAATGTATTATCGATTAATTTTTCTCAAATACTTACAAAGTGTGCAAACATTACACATGTTTTCAATGATGATTACAACAGAAGAATGACTTTAATGAACTCATTCATTGATTTGCTTACAAAACAATGCAATCATTTGACAGATATTTCGCTCGATGTGTCCGACAATAGCGTTGAAACTAATGATCGGTTTTTCGCAAAGTTTGCCAAACAATTAAAATCGATAGTATTTTTCGGTATTCATAACACTGTTAGCTATAAATGGCTGGAAATGTGTGTGAATTTGACATCAATTTTCATACATTTAAATGATTTATCGAAAACATGTCTCGTATTGAGTGCTGACAACGGTTTGCATTACAAACGACTCAAAAGTATTGAGTTTGAAATTAATGGTATGAATGTTATGCCCAATGATTTGACAGCATTTGAATTGTTTGCTCGCAATTACGGCCACAATATTAAGTCAATTGAATTCAGTTTGTGTTCAGTTTTTAATGATAATGTGGTTCAGAGACTATCGGATAGTTTGTCACAAATGCCGGCATTAATTGCATTGACAATGAATTTTGCATTATTACGGCTCAACGTATTGACACAAATTGGTCTCAAATGCCCACAACTCAAGAGTCTGTGCATTGAAATCAATGGGTTGTCTCTTCACGAAGAACTGATTCAAACAATTAGTGATAATTTTAAACAATTAAAGCGTTTGGAAATAAAGGGTTTATTAAGGGCTGGATTTCTACCGACGAGTGAATCATTTAAATCATTGAAACGATTAACACATTTGAAGCTATGGTTCGAACGAATCCATTACTTAAGTAAGGAATCGGAAATGAATATAACCGACACTTTCTTCGCTAATATTGACCACAATTTACCACATGAAGACCTAGACTCTGAGTTACCTCACTATTATTGCCTACTTCACAACTTACGTAACAGTTCTGACTGTGTTTAGGCAACGTAAGTTGAGTACCCCACTAATAATAGCACACAATTGGCTGTCAATAACTTCATCACTAATTATCCCAAAATTAATCTTCAATTGAAAGATACGGATCACATCTCTCACAGCCAGTGATTTGATTAAAATAATATTTTTTATAAATCTTGTGTTAAAATATTAAATATTTTTATTTTAACGAATTATTACTGAATTAATTTTACTTCAATTAATGACCATTTTTCCACAAAATTTTTTAAAACTAAAGGGGCGGTCAACTGATCTCCAGCATGCGGAAAACGCTATATCTCTTTAACTATAAGAGCTATCTTTATTCTGTAAAAAGCATTTAAGAGCCCCATATACGCAAGATCTATTGACTAACCTATCAAAATTTTTTGGTCACGTGGTATACAAAATATGGGACAATTCAGAATGGTCATATTATTGGCCAAACCATAAGAAATATAAAAATGGTCCCCATGGGTAATTTGTAAAGGGATAATTTCTGCACACAATAAAAAAAGAATCACTAAAATCTGATCAGTAGCATAGATTTTATAGCTCAACAAAGACGGGCTTTTCGTAATGTTAATCCTAATGTTAACCCTTTACAATTAATTAATAATGACTTTATTATAATTTATACATAATATTTGTGCTTTAAATTGTATTTCACACACATTTACCACACATTTATCCTAATTATAAACATTTATTTCATGATAAAAGAAAAATTTCGCATTTTATTTCTTATTGTATTTTATTTTCATATTTCTTATGAATCTAATTGTTTGACATTAAGTATTACCAAACAATTTAAACAAAAATTTATTACCACTCGACAAATACTTATACTTATTATTGTGTTATATATAACTAATTCTGTATTTAATTATTATAATTAATAAATGCAATCAATTATTTAATTCATTAAACTACTTATGATTGAAATTCTGTATGATAAGAATATTTGTGTTGTCGACGAATTAAATGTTTAAAAAATGCTATCATAATACCATTAATTTGCACAATTATTTGGCACAACATATAATATCCATATTTATTTTAATAATAAATACAAAAAATAAAATATATATAATTAAGGTGAATGTAATCTAAAAAAAATGTTTCAGTTATTTATATTGTTAAAACATAACTGATTTTGCGGGCATTTAATTTGTTATCATTCAAACATTTTCGACCACAATTCCTTTATAAGGAATGCGGTTTATAGAATCGCGACCCTGTCCCTATGTCAACATATTCTAAGTTTTTTAATTATTAAATTTAATGTCATATTTTATTATTTGAAATTTGCGACGAGATGAATATTTTGTTTATTAAATACATAGAAATATTAAAAACCACAAAATTTATTAAAAACATTGTTTTAAATAGTTTTAAATGTTATTATCAAAGGCGACAAACCATGTCTTCGTCGTCGACTTGTGTGGTATTAAATCTCTTAAGATGTGTCTCTTTAGCCATATTTAGTAAATGATTGAACATATGTTCGCCAGTCTTGCGGCACATGTCATACAACTTTCCCTTTTGTTGCAATAAAACAAACGGTTCGCCAAACTCTATGATCTCTCCCGCGTCCAAAACCTGATCACGTGATATACAAATCATTTCATAATTAGTTACGAATTATAACTTATAATTAATTTAAATCTGATTGAAATACAGACCAAAACGCGATCGCAATCCATAATAGTGTTGAGTCTGTGAGCGATCGTAAGGACAGTACAGTCACTGAATTTGTGACGAATTGTGGTCTGAATTAAGGCATCGGTTTGATGGTCA
>CAJPIZ010003592.1:0-11495 GCA_905368565.1 Medioppia subpectinata
TAGATTTTGATTCCTATTAAATAATTATATTTAACGGTAAAATACATTTTGGTTATAAACAGGCTGATTTAATAAAAATTATTTATTATCTAATCTCTCTCTCTCTCTCTCTCTCTCTCTCTCTCTCGCATTTATCACTAAAAAGAAATTTTAAGAAATATTTAGTAATACTTATAATAATTTTATTAATAATAATTGAAAAATACAAGTTGGTAAACATAAATTAAGATCTTTACCAACAATAAAATTGTCCCCAAATTTCTTCAATAACATCAAATATTTTAAGACTAAAAATAATTAATAAATTATAATATATTTAATATTAAATAAATCACGAATGACCAAAATTCATCAAGGTAGACCATTTAATTCCTTGAATTAAACGGGGCGTCAATCCTTTCTTTCACAGTCAATATGGTTTGTCGGGCTTCGGGCCACGCATTTGGACCTAGTATTGACACATTTAGGTAAAATTAAAATTCAACATTAATTATCTAGAACAGTTAGATACAAATTAAAATTACATACCATTAAGTCGATACTGATAGGGCACGCATGGTCCAAAGTAGAGATGCGACCATAATTTAGGATCTGTGAAAAAGTACTTGAACAGTTTGGGCTTAACGCCCATGAGAGTGGCCAACTCGTCCAAGTATTTAATGTAATACACTTCCAGCGAATACTTTTGCCAATTGGGAAAGTGCTGTTTCAACCACACGCGGCGCCGTTTATTGTCCTTGATCATTTGCTGATGCGTTGGCATTTTCACTTTGTTGGCCATGAGCAGGGCGAAATACCGGGACTGGAGCTCAGCGCAGGGCAGGACAGCCCCGATCGGCAACACTAGCCCTATGAAGGCCATAGTGTGCGGGTGTTTGAGCTCAGGTGAGAATATGTTTTTATAGAGATTAAAGTCCTTTTTGTCGACAGTAAAGCCGGCGCGGGTTAGGAAGGGGTACGATATCTCGTATCCGGTGGCCATCACCACAGCATCGCATCGGGTTTCGCACGAATCACCTGTGAATGAATTATATTTGCTGTTTTAATTTATGCATCTTTGTATGTATAGTAAATTAATTTATAAGATAGTTTTATAGTAATGTTTTAGACAATTATAATGAAACTTTTTAAAAACATTTAAAATAGTAACAAATTTTGTGTGCGATAGTATAACTAATACTATAGTAGTGATTGTTTAATTATTAACGTCAACTAACATCATTCTAACATTGACCATTCCTTATTTAACTATTACTATGATTATGAAGTTATAGTCTATTCTTCCCCATAAATACATACCATGAAAAATGACCCCGTTCTCGGTGAATTGTTCAATGTCGCCTTTGACCACCACGCAACCGCTCATGATCCTTTTGGGCAAATCATCATTGACAAATATGTGCTGCGAGTACACCCGGTGCTTGGGCTTCAGGCCGTATAGTTTGTGATTAAACCGCATGTTTAGGTACCCCTCGGACACTGACGAGACCAGACCAAAGGGCCAAAAATTGAACATGGTGTTCACCCATCGGCGCAACAGCATTGAATCAAATGGTCGGCCCCCGTGGCCCACCCGGTAACACACCCAACTGCCCGTACGCGTGGACAGGTATACCTATAATTTATGTGTAGGTATATTAGTTATAATTAATAATTATCTAGAACGTTTATTTCCCTTTATTTTATGTAAAATTACTTACGTGATTAATTTATAAGTGATTTTTATATTTATATTTTGAAGCAACATAAATGCTTGATTTGAATGTAATTGTAACTTATAATAATTATAATGGGCTATGTAATTATAATAAATATAAATTATTAGTGTTTTATTTTTATATTTATTTTTAATAAGTTTTTAGTCATGATTTCTTTATAAGCAATTATTTAAGTGCTTGACGTATACGTCAATTATGATCATTTTATTGCGAATTGTACTTAATCTGTTATGGTCGTATCAATTATAATTCATCATTACGCAATAAAATGTTTGATCAATCATGAATAACGTCTATTCATATAATTTAATATATTACTAAAATTATCACGTACCCTAGTTCTAGTAAATAATTTATTATTTGTACCGGACAGTCATAATTTGTCCATAATCGGGGTTAAAAAATTTTTTTTTTAAATCTAAAAAAAACACACTAGCACAAAACAAAAAACCTTTTTAACTACCATGAAACACAAATAAATTATAAACTAAACTAGGAGCTAGATAATTTACAATAGATATACCTTATTAATCTTATGAATACAATTAGAAAGGTAAAGGTTATATTTACTTAAATTTAAACAAATAATAAAATAAAATAAATAACACATACCTTTGGACACACATGAGACAACTCAACCGCGACATCACCCCCGGAGTTCCCGATGCCGACCACAACCACCCGCTGGCCATCAAACCCTGTATTGTCTTTGAAGGCGTGCGCATGCATTACACGGCCCTTAAATAGGTGTTGGTTTTTAAATGTAGGCATCGATGGCTTGTTGTTATGTCCGGTGCACACCATTACCCCATCAAACACTTGATCAAACACCCGGTCGTTGTCGATGTCGCGCACCGTTAGCCTCCATCGGCCCGTCTCCTCGTAATCCGTGTTTTGTTGGCAATCAATTATCTCGTGTCTGAGTTTTACGTGATCTCTAATACCGATTTTATCCGCATATAGTGACAGGTATTCAGCCTTTGATAAAGTTTTTAAAAATTTTATAACAATTTAATGAAAGCTTAAAAGTAAATATTGTAAATAATTAATTCTCTTTAACATGTAGTTATTATTAAATCTAGATAATAAAACTTTTTTTCATACAAATAAAGTTTTTAAAACTATTTTAATAAACTATAAAACACTAAAACATTAAATAAATAAAATCCTAAAATAATAAATTATAAATATATAATTTATTATTATTAACAAGGTAAATAAAAGTTATAAAAAAATAATAAAATACTAATAATAAACATATTTAATTATAGTAATAAAAAACATCTAAAATTAAACCACAAAACGGTTACCATTTTTGTATTATGCATATAATTGGGGAAATGTTTGGGCGCCGGGAATGTGGAGAATGGGGTCATCTCTTTGCTGGTGTTAATTGTAGTCGACTTCATGATAGACGCCGAGCCCTCCAGTTCCTCATCCCTATACCGCCAGAGACCGCACAACTGGTCGGTCTTCTCGTAGACCACACAATGAAAGCCCTGTTCCCGACAGGCGTTGAACGCACCCATACCTGAATTACCCGCGCCTATGATCGCGATCTTTTTGGGTACTAATATATTGGTACTCATATTTTCAATAATTCAATTTTAACTTAGTAAATAATATTTTATCTATATTGTATCACTTGTTTGTTATATTAACATAAAATTTAATTTAGCACTGAATTACAATGTGTTCACTCAATCACTGGATATTCAACTATTCAATTAAAGTTTTGCTTATGTTTTGAGCCAATGACTGAAATGTTTGCCCCTTTTATAGCGAAGGGCATTGAATTGTGTTTTTGATTTCACAATTCATTGCCATTCAGTCTATTATATTATTTTGTTATTAATTGTAAGTATGTTTCCCTTTCGTTTGAATCATTGAATACAGTCTACTCCTGAAAACAAACAAAACTTGTTTTTTACCAATATTGTTTGATTATGACAATAAGCATGAGATGGTTTGAGATGTTATATTTAGTCATTAATTCTAAATTTGCGTCAAAATTTAATTGATATAGATGCAATTAGCTTGCCTCGTGTCAATATTGCACTATAAAATTGTATTTATAATATTTAATTTTGGTCAATTGTTCAAATAAAGCGTCTGAAAATGGTAAAATTACCGTGCTAAATAATTAAACACCTTGTTGACAGACACTATAATATCGTATTTACCACGTATATTTATATTAGTAAATAATTAGTTTGTTTTTTGCTTATATTTTGTCGATTAATTAGATTTTGATTCCTATTAAATAATTATATTTAACGGTAAAATACATTTTGGTTATAAACAGGCTGATTTAATAAAAATTATTTATTATCTAATCTCTCTCTCTCTCTCTCTCTCTCTCTCTCTCTCTTCTCAATATCACTCACGCCTACAATAGCTAAAAATAAACATCTTTCTCAAATAATTCACACTTACTCATAATCTAAAATTACATATTATTTTTGCAAATTAAATGCAATAGGTGCAATAAAATATTAGGTACATGTAATATTAGTGTTAAGGTACAAAAAATATAGTACCCTTATAGTGCAATATTGTTAGTGCAACATTTTTTATGTTTGTTTTATCAAGTGTCATCAAATTGATTAGTACCTGAAAATGCAATGATTTTATTTAAGTAAAAATGATCAGGTTAATATACGTAGGAGTGTATATACTTAGATAACATAAGTATTTGATGAGTGCTCTCTCATACATCCCACACAAGTCTAATTTTATATTATAATTATTAAATAAAAAATTATCTAATAAAATTAACATGATGATTATAGGTAGGATATTAAATACAACAAAAATATATTTAATATCTATGTTGGTTAAAAACTTACCGTTTGTGCTAGTACATTTTGCGGGCAGGTGACCACGATCGTATTAAATAAGCTTATATTGTTTAAAAATGTATTAATAATTACAATGGGGTTGTACTAACATTGAAATGCAAAATGCAATTAAAATCTATACTAAACAATTATTTTCTATCCACTTTCAAGTTTATGCTTATACTATAACCGAGAAAATTGTATTCAATAATAAGCTAAACAAATTATTATACCTTATTAGTACACTGTATATATTTTAAAAAAAATATTGTTTTACTTATTTATGTGAAATAAATAAAATAGACAAAACATTCAATCATTTAATTCAATGAAATCTTGAAAAACAAATTTATTTTTTATACTAATGCAAATTTTTAATGGCATGTCCTGACCTTGATCATCAAACTATGTCTTTAACCAACATTAATATTTCTATATCATTAGATTTTAATATGATTTTGCGAAATACAAGCTGAAAACTGGTTATCAAAACGAGCTAATCCATTTGCTTTCAACTTCTCAATAACATAGTAAACATAAATATGATTAAATTTACATTTATATTTAATATTGACAGTTAATGATATTTTTAAACTATATTTTTCAATTTACCAAAATTGTTTATACATTATTATGTAATAATACTATCAAAAATCTATGGGACAAAACATTTCTGGATAATTTGTTGATACCATAGAGATTATTTAAACATTTGGTTTTATCATTAATTTTAATGTTGTACAATAAAGTTAATGATTTATTGTGGGCAATTATAATTTAAATTACTAAAATAAATAATATTCTATTTGGCCTTAACAATTAAGTTTAGAAAACATTGATCTAGATAAATTACTATGTTAATAAAATTACAATTTATTCAATTATTGAATTCAAATTTACAACAAAACACAAAGTTTACACTTTAATTAAAAAGTAAATTATTAATAAAAGACAAAATATATTATTATTAAAAATAAAAATATAATTATTAATAATTAAATATTTATTTAAATAAAAATACAGTCTATTTCGGGCGTCGGGTGCGAAGTGGGGCCCGGATTCTGGTGTCGACCGACAAAATCAATTCGCGACTGTATTTATGGTTAGAATTTTCGCCTAAAAAGACAAACATTAAAATTATTATGAAATATATTTTTCTAAAAATTATTGAAAGTTAATTATAGGTATAATTATTTTAAATAATAAATTAAAATTTATTTTTATATTTAATATCCTTTATGAGTCATAAATTATGACGTCTTTGTTTTTTTCAATCATCACAAAATAATTATATTTATTCATCTTTGTAGTATCTTACAATATTGCTACCAAACAACCTAGCACGCAATCTATCACTAAATAAGTTACCCAGTATTTTACCAATTGGTTATTGATTATTGTCATTAAATGCAATAATTATTATAATCATTCAAAACAAAACCAACATGCATGATAATTTGCCATATTTATAATTATCAGCTAGTTCAATACAAACTATGCCCTAATAGTACGCTAACCCTATCAAATTAATGCAATTACAATAACACCAAAGTCAATAAATGCATTAAATTGTGTCAGTTCAAAAAACACAACACGCAACCCTATTCAAACAATGTCCTTTATAACAAAACAACCATTATACAAAACCATCATGCTCATTACATACCATTCAACCTGTACTGGTAGGGCAGACAGGGGCCAAAAAACAGGTTCCACCACAGGCGGGGATCAGTGAAAAAATATTTCACCAAGCTGGGTTTGACGCCCACCTCGCGGGCCAACTGATCCATATATGGCACCCAATCCTCTTCCAGGGAGTGGCGGCTGGCGCTGAAAAACCTGCGCTCAACCCAACGGTGCCGTCGGCGCACATCCCTAACCATTTTGGCCTCGGAGGGCAGTTTGTGGCCCGAGTCGGCCATTAGGCGGGCGAACCACCGGCACTGGAGTTCGGCGATTGGCGGTATAGACCCGCCCGGCTGTACGCACCCTATGATGGCCAGTGTGTGCGGGTGCCGGTGGTGGGGGTAGAAAACGTGCTTGTACAGTTTGAAGTCCGATTTGCTGATGCAAAGTGTGTCCGCCGATAGGAATGGGTAGTTTAGTTCGTACCCCGTGGCCATCACTATGGTGTCGCACGCGGTCTCGTCGCTTTCACCTAGTTTAATGCATGATTTAATTAATAATTAAGCAATTGGTTAATTGTAATGTTTAAAATTGTTGTGTACGTTAATTGTATAAATTAGTATGTTTACTGCTTTTATTGCGCTTAAATCAACCATATCGATAAATTTGTATGATTGAGAATTATGCAATATAATATTCTGTACTATGTGTATTATTATAAATTGTCCTTATAATCATATTGTCCTTAAAATACTAATATATGACAATAGGTTAGCATAAAATAAATTGTATAAATTATGATGTAGTTAATAATCATAATTTTTTAATAATTTGTAATAATTGTCGAATTTATTTATATTTAAATAACAAATAATATAGAATTCAAGTTGTATACTATAAAATTTAAAGTTATTTCAAACCAGGTAATAAATGTCTATTATTATTATAATTAACAGATTGATTATATTAAAAAATTATAAAGGCTTTATATAAAAATTACAATAAAATACCTAAATCAATTTCGTGGCAATAAAAGTTATAATTATTAATGAAAAATAGTATGATGCACAAAATAAAAAATATTTCCTAAATTAATTATAATAGTATGTTTTGCATGCAATTAGGAAATAATTATAAACCAATTATCGATAAAAGTTTATACACACACATTGTATTTAACAATATTTTATTACAGTTTCTAAATATTATAAAAGTTATAATTACCCACAAATTATAAGTATGAATTTTTAATGAAAACAACTATTATGCAGCACAAAATAAAAAATATTTCCCAATTTAAATCTTGACCATAGTGGTTTAAAACAAATTCGTTATAAATTGAGGGAATTTGCAAATCAATGTAATATTGATTGAAATTCCCAAAGAATGGGAACGTTTTGAGTAATTGGGAAATACTTATAAGTTAATTATCGATAAAAGTTTATATACCCTCATTGTATTCAACAATATTTTTTACAGTTTTTTATTTTTTATGTTAATATTTTTATAAATTATTATAAATTCGTAAATCAGTATTTTGCTATGTAAATGTAATTAATTTACAATAACTTATTAACCTAATAACCAATACTAAATAAATGTTTTTAAATACATATTGTACAAGTTAATTAATTCTGGTTAAATGTAAAATTATTAACTAATACGTGTCTAATAAACTATGCATGTAGAAATAAACAAACAGTTATAAAATAAATATATAATTGTAAATTGTATTCATTATAATGTATTTAATTTTTACATAATAATCAAAATTATATAATAATTTGTAATTTATTTATGTAAATAAAAAATATCAAATTATAAAAATTAAAGTTATATTCTATAAAATTTGAAATCATTTTAAACAAGATAATAAAAGTCTATTATTATTATAATAAACAGATTAATTATAAAAAATTATATAGATGAATTATTAATGAAAACAATTATTATGCAGAACAAAATAAAAAATATTTCCTAATCTTTAACGATATTGTACTGAATTCATGGGTATATATAATTTGCAAATCAATGTATTATTGATTGAAATTCCCAAAGAGAGGGAACGTTTCGAGTGATTGGGAAATACTTATAAACTAATTATTGATAAAAGTTTATATACCCTCATTGTATTCAACAATACATTATTACAGTTTCTAAATATTATATGTTAATATTTATGGAAATTATTTTTAATCAGCAAATCTGCATATTGTAGAGTAAATGTAATTAATAATTAATTAGAATAAACAATACTAACTAAATGTTTTAAATACTAAATAAATACTAATTAAATGTAAAATTATTAAATGTTTAATAACTTATGAACTTAAAACTTATAATATTGCTAAATATGTAAATACCTTCAAACACAACCCCATTCTCAGTAAACCTATCAATGTTTGGCTTAACACAAACATAGCCGGCGAGCACTCGGTTGGGCAGATCGTCGTTGACCATCGGGTGCTGTGCAAACAGCCGGTGCTTTGGCTTTAGGTCATATAGTTTATGATTAAACTTGGTGTTGACGTACATCTCGCCAAAATAACACTGTATTGGATACGGTGTTAAACTGAGCAAGGTTTGCATCGATCGGCGATTAAACTGGCCATCAAATGGCCGCCCACTTAGTCCTACCCGGCGTAAGACCCAACTGCCACTACGGGTCGATAGGTATACCTGTTTTATATGGTATAAATTATGAGAGTTTTATTTATTACATTGTAAGTTTTAAGTTTTATCATTTTATTTATTCAAGGCTTGTTATTTTTATTTAATTATAACTTTATAGTTTTGTTTGTTATGCCAATTTATTTATATGTAAATTTATTTGAGTAAAATGCTTTTAACTTGTATTTAGTTGAAAAGTTTGTTGACTTATAAATAGATGAGTTTTGTTTTATTTACTATTTTGTGCAAAAATAAAAAATATTTTTATTTAGACCACAGTTAAGGGGATATTACTATTCATAGACAGACTTTTACTATTATTATGGAAATTATTTTGATAATGGTGACCTAAAATACACAATTGACCTTGGGCAAAAAACTTTCACAATTTCTCACGCGTTCATTTTAATGCTATATTTGTTTTAAAATATATTTATATATTTTCAATAGCAATAAACTGTAATTAGTTTATTTAAAACTTATTGAATATAACAAACCCATAATTGTAGTTTCACAAAGTTTGGAGTATCGTTTAATTAATTGCACGTGGTACATTTTGCGCAATTAATTAACGCATAGATTAATTAAATAAAATTAATTATGCATAAATTATTAATTAAAAACAAAAAACTTCAAAAACAATATCTAATAATTATAATATTTTTTAAACAACTTATTGAATAAAACAAATCCATAATTGTTATTTCACAACGGTTGACGTATATAGTGGGACATGGTTTATTTTGTGCAATTAATTAGCGTACAAATTCATTAATTATAAATAATTATGCATTAACAAATCTCAAACAAAAAACATTAATAACAATAACATCTAATAAATATAATTATTTTGTATAATTAAATAAAAATCATACCTTTTCAGCAACAGTAGACAACTCGACGGCCACATCACCCCCTGAATTACCGATCCCGACGACCACAACCCGCTTACCCTCATAGGGGCCGGGCTTTCGGTAATCCCGCGAATGGATAATCTCTCCCTTAAACAAACTCTGATCCTTGAATTCAGGCATCACTGGCCTATTGTTAAGACCGGTGCAGACCATAACACCGTCGCAAACGTCGACAAACTGGCGGCCAGTGGCCAGACATCGGACAGTTAGCCGCCACCGACCGGTATCTGTATAGTCGGTGTTTTGCTCGCACGTGACCACTTCGTGCAGGTATTTGGTGTGGGTGTTAAAGTTTATGCGCTCAGCACATGTGTCCAGGTATTTGGCCTAAAACAGGTAATTGGGATTTTGTTTAATTATTTGTTTTAAAAGTATAATGTTCATTTTGTTCAAAATTAATTAGATTTGTTCACATGCCTGTTTTGATAATAATTGCTTGATTATTTTAGTTAATTAATTTAGTTTATTTTACTTGCAATTTATGCTACTGTGCAAATATATTTTAAATTATAATTAGTTCATTACAATAATTACATTAATCATCTATTAATTAATAATTTTAACGACAATATGAAATAAATAAAATAAATAATTTGTATTATTTTTTAAACAAACACTTTACTTAAAAATTTACTTTTAGTAATAATAGTGTAATTAATTGCTTATTATAATTTAATAACAACTAATTATAGTATTTATTATTATTTAAATTTTAATAACACTTACCGTTACGTTAAATACTAACTTGCATTAAATGAATACAGTATATAAAAATCTTCAATAAATATGCATATAATTAATATACAAACAAATCAAAAATACAATGAAATATGAAATTTCGTACATTTTGTATAATACTTATTATCAAATCAATCATTTAATGTCTAAAATAATTAATAAAAAATTATATATACAACATTAAATTATTATAAATAAATATTTTAAATACAATAAAGTTACCCAATTATTATCACTGCATGTATCAAAAATAATTAATGACCAATTAAAAATAACAACTAACTAAATTAAAACAAAAACAATACATACCATGTAGTGATTGGGCATATAATTGGGATAATCGTCAGGCGGAGGTATGTCGGAGAATGCGGTCATCTCTTTACTGGTATTACACACCAGAGTCTTCATAATCATCGCATTTCCCTCTCTGTCCTCATCCCTGTATCGCCACAAACCTCCTGAGCTGTCGGTGCGCTCGTAGACCACGATGTTATCCAAACCCCGTTCGAGACATGCCTTAACAGCTGCTATACCCGATATACCCGCCCCTATGATCCCGATCCTTTTGGTTTGGCCATCACACGTAAGCTCACTGGTGCTGGTATTGGTGTTGGCAGACATTTTGCTGGCACTTGTCAATAGTGTACACAATACACACTCTTATAGTGAAGTTGTGTTTAAAACAAATAGATTTTTAAATGTTGTTTTTTAGTCACTCATTGAATGGTAAAGACGTTTACGTTTTAAGCATTGATTTAATGGATTACTTGTGATGTGTGTTAAGAGAGTGTCTGAAAAAACGAGTTTTGAAAAATTCATATTAATAGCTCCTACGGTATCTGGATTTTTACATTAATGTTATTTTTCTTGCAGACTTTTACTATTATTATGGAAATTATTTTGATAATGGTGACCTAAAATACACAATTGACCTTGGGCAAAAAACTTTCACAATTTCTCACGCGTTCATTTTAATGCTATATTTGTTT
>CAJPIZ010003593.1:858-11494 GCA_905368565.1 Medioppia subpectinata
AAAGATTTGTATACATTTGTCTTCTTTGTTTATCCAATAAACCTAACATTCCAGCCAAAAAATCTGTAAACACTGGAAATACAGCTTCACCATTTAAAGTACGGCCAATCTTTATAGCAACTTTATTAATTCGTGAATGATATTTCAATTTTGGTGATGAATGCAAAAACCTAACATTCCAGCCAAAAAATCTGTAAACACTGGAAATACAGCTTCACCATTCAAAGTACGGCCAATCTTTATAGCAACTTTATTAATTCGTGAATGATATTTCAATTTTGGTGATGAATGCAAATCGGTTAATTCGAGAAAACAGTTATTAATTTCTCTAACCAAATCAATGGCATCGGGATAGTTTCCAGCTTTAAGATATGTTTCGTTGAATTGATCCACGTTGTTGCCATTATTGTCTACACATTTAACTAGTTGGTCTTCGTAAACGTTGTACCAACTTTTTGTGTACGACACCTCAGCTAAGGCCACTTCCCATTCCCCTTCTAAGGTTCGCTTTTTTGCTAGTCTTGTTCGAAAATTCCCGATAGTGTTTGAAATTTGGTGAGGTTCAGTTACCATAACATTTGATTCCAAATCCACGTAAAAGTTATCCATATTAGTGTTATATGCGAGCAATAATGATAAAAATAAACACAATGCAATAACTTTATGAGCGATTTTCATTTAATGTGTTTGTAAACTTGAGTTTCAAATTCGGTAGTATATATCCAATGCAAGACGATAGTAGTGCAGTCCACATATTGGTATCACCGTTATGTTTTAAAAGATTATAAATACTGGCCCCAACAACAATAATTATTATGACCAACTGTGCGGTAAATAATAGAATGTCGGCGAAGTGTTTGTTCACTTTTGAATGTGGTTCGCTGGAATCCATTGATTATATTTTGATGGATATCCCATCCATTTAACGTGTGCTTCTTTCGTCCCGTTACGTGTCCTATACGATATAATCTTTTCTATCCGATAAAGTGTATCCTTATCTACGAATACTTTTTGCAGTTCTTCAGGATAGAAACGCCTTTTCAACTGTTCACCGTCGAGATCGACAATATACTGAGGGATTCCGAGTTTCGGCAACACCTTCACAACTGTGTAGACGATGTCAGACCATAGCGGATAATACGATTTTTCCAATGATGAAATGTCATACTTTATTCGCACGGTGTCTCCAACTTTAAACTTTGGTTGTTTGCTGACAATATCCGCAAATGAATATACGCCATACAAATTTTTAAACACTTCTTTTTCATCGTCTTTATCAACATCATTGGGAGCCATTTGTATAGATCGATGCCTACTGTTGTTATATGAGTCAACAATTGCAGGTAGAAAATCGATCCATTTGTAAGTTTTTAAGAATGTGAAAACTCTGTGAATTCTTTCCTTCAAAGTCCGATTAACGCGCTCAACAATGGCACACTTTACTGTTGAATTTTCTGTTGTAAAAAATGTAATATCTTTTTGCGACATAAAACGCCGAAAAATGGTGTTATCAAATTCTCGTCCTTTATCGCAACGTAATTTTCTAGGCATTCGATGTTTAAAAATCTGTTTGAATGAAGCAATAACTTCAAGAGTAGTTTTTGTTTTCAATGGAATGGCAAATAGGTATTTCGAAAATAAGTCAATTACAGTTAAAATGTATTTAAAAGATTTGTTTTGTCGAGAGTGTTGTTGCATATCAACAATATCCGCTTCCCATTGCTCATCAATATACGTGACGTATATTCTATTTCGTGGAAAACGTTTTCTCGCAGATTTGTGCAGTGTATAAGTTGTTTGGTGTTTCAGAAAATTAACCACATCTCGGTGATTAATTGTTGAATTATTATAGAGTCGATTCACTCCACCAAACGATGAATTAAGCGCCGGGGTGTAATACAAATGATCCAAATCAGTCATCACTGCTATCGTCTGGTTGCTCCCAACTCTTCTTACTTGATGATGGTAATGTACTCAGATAGTCATCCAATTCGTTGGATGTTTCACCATCTGATGGCTGTTGCCATCCGATTTTCTGAATTTTGTTATCTGGCTCGTTGAAAATATCGTTTACAATTTGACGCTTACGTGATGATAAGTCGGTTAACTTGAATTCCTTTTGTCTTTTTGGATTGCGAGCTGGAATTGTAATTACGTCGCCGTCGCCAATATATCTGTGAGTTGATGTTGCTTTATTTTGTGTATTTTTATCGTTTAATGTACCAATTTCTCGGTATTGGTTTTCAGGCGCCGTCCCAATATCTCGAGTTGTTGTCTCAGGTGAAGTTCCAATCTCGTTCCGTCCAAAGTTTTGTGGTAAATCTGTAGACGTCTCCACAGATTTGTGTTCAGTTTTAAGTAATTGTGTTTTAATAATGTCGTTGACAATTAACTTTGGATTGATTGAAGCTTCTTTCAACTGGTATATTAAATCATCATAACCAACGGGCGTTCGAACGTTTGTTTGAGTAATGTTCAACAAATGAGCCAAATTTGAATATTTATTATACGAGCCATCAGGTCGGCGTATTTGCAAATCATCATCAAATGCTCCAATTCTTGCCAACGATAAAGCAATCTTAAGCATTCGAATTTGTTTGTTTTCGATAGTTTTAATATTTGCCTGGACTTGGCGCTCGTATGAATTTTGACGGCGAGATGGACCTGCCGGAGGTCCGGATGGCGGCGGTTGTTGTGAGGTTTGCCCGGTTGGTATGATTGAAATGTCGGGATCAGTGGATTGTTGCCCAAAAGGCAGAGCCGAGATGCTAGGTTCTGTCGCGTGTGTATTAATCGTCGATTCCATGTCTTGGTCTGAATTATTGAGATCGTAGGGCAAAATAACCATAGATTTTGGGTCAGTCATTTTTTAATTAAACTTCCAATGAGTGCGGCGATCGTAGGTAAGAGAATTGGTAGAAATCCTCCACTTTGCGCAATCAGTTGTCGTCTACGTTTTTTAGACTTTTTAGATTTCTTGCAACAAAATCCAGATAAGATATGTTGGTGACGCTTAAGTTTCTTCAACTGCTGTGGTTTTAATTTGACGTTGCCTTTGATAGTATTGTACGCAATTTCACGTATAGCATTGAACGATGTTTGGTCTCCTTTATTGGCCAAGTCTTCTAGAACAATTTTTCGTGATTTTGTAGGTAAACTTGATATTTGTTTCAAATAAGGCAATGCTGTTTTTAACGAGTTTGAGACAAGATCAGGATTCGCTTTTTTAGTTTTTCGTTTTGATGAAACGGCAGGTTTTAGAGCCATAGTTGTTTATTTGCGTTTCATAATTCAAAATATATCGGCGCAAAACTATGATATTTTGCAATTTTACGAGGTAATTCTTCTCGAAATATTCGTGTCCTTAATCGAAATTTTATAACCAAAAGGATATGTTGTATATTCATTTGTTAGCATGCGTTTATCGTAAACTAATTGAAATGTTTTGGTTAATTCTTTTGAAATTATATCGTTATATTTGTTAATTATAAACTTGTTTTGAGGTACTATTGGCTTATCCGAAAAGAAACGGGATTGATTTAATAGAAAATAGAAAATTCATTTTCATTGTGATTAAAAAAATTAATACAAATTATGAAATAACTATAATAATCGGCAACTATTGGCCATCTTTCAGACAAATTTTTATTCACTTCCCGATGAAAATGGCTGCCCTGCGAGTCAAAGAAGTGAGTGATGTCTGTTTCGACCACTACTTTTGTTTAGCATTTTGCACCCCTAAAACATGACACGAGAAAATGGTATTAACAGTCATGTAATAGTGGAATAACTGGAGTATATGGTGGGTGTAGAGACATTTGTCACTCAAAGTCCTCTAATTTTTTTCGGGTGATTATTGAAAAATATGGTCTAAAAATAGGCCAAAAATAGCGATATTTTTTACATATGTTTAATTATCGGCTCCAGACACCGCGGTAATCGCTTTTAAGTGGTCATATAATGTTGTTTAGTGAAAGCACATAATGACCAATAATTTCATGTATGGATGTCATTGATATTACACATCCCGATAATTTGGCACATGATTTTTTAATTTCCGGGGTCGGCCCGTTCGGGTGCGGTTTTAGTGAACATAACCAATGGGTATAGACTTATTAAACAATTTATAATATTAATTGGTAAATAATACATCACCTAAAATTGATATATAATTTTTTATCAGCCAATTTACTAATCCTCATGAGTAAAAACTAAAATAGTTTAAAATTTCAAATGTGTTCGGTATCGTGTCTTCGGGTAAAATCAACACTTCTTGGAATAAATTTAATATTTTTTTGACATAAATGTAAACACATTAAACACATGTATTGATGAGAGTTGGAACCGATGACCTGGCTCATAACAAAAACATTTTAGACCTGGTCAAACATAACGTTACAAAAAAGTCCCGCTATTTGTCGGATAAGCCAATAATATAATTGAAGTATTGGATACAATATACTTATCAATAATATCTTTCATTGAGTTAAAATTAATGACTAAATCAGTTTGAAAATTTAGCGATAAGCCTTTGACTTTAACAACATAATCATATTTTTGGCAATTAGGATAATACACTTCGTAACTATAATTTTTTGGTCCACATGAAAGAAATTTTGTAATGTAAGCATTTGGTTCTGCAGGGGTAGATAGTTCATTTGTTAAATTGCCTAAATAATCTCCTATTTCAGGAATGTAATCATTTGGATTGGCAACAAAAATGACAGAATCTGTATCATAATATAAACATCTCTTGTCAAGTTTACTAATTATTTTATATAATTTTAATCTAGCATATGATGTTACATATGCTGCTATGACAACATTGGAACAATTACTTTCCTTTCGAAAATCGCATTTTTTATTATATTTAACTTGAAGCATTTCATCTCCAATTAAATAGGCGTCATCAACAGTTATAGAATTATCACTTAGTAATTTAAAAAATAATTCAGGCGATGATAGATATTCTACTTTTTGAAGTAAGGAAGTGTTTTGACCAAATTTTCCCCAAAAACTATTAATTGCTAATTTAAATGTATTTCTCTTTCCTGGATTTACTTCAATTGAATTTATGTCTAATTTGATTCCTTCCTTAGAGTAATAATTATCAATGTATCTTTGTTTTTCTTGATCATTTGTTACATTTTGGGGCCATCCATTTGCTTCAACTTTGCCTTTAATACAATCATTAACAAATTGTGAGAATAAACCGCAATTTTCATCAATTTTTCGTGTTTTTTCAAAATGCCATACTTCAAAAATTTTGTTAATAGTATATCCATATTGTAATGATAATTTCAATTCAGGTGTCGTCCAAACACCAAGAATTTGTCTATCCTCTATATTGTGATTACACATATATGAATAATTTTTAGCACATTTATAGCATAAAGTAAATACTAATTTTTCGTTGATTTTTGCAGGCAATATTGGGAAATACAAATCTTGCGGCGGTGTCACTATGCAGTACACTAAACCTTCATATTCTTTGATTGAATTATTTTCAAAAGTAATAATTCTCTTAGGGTGTCCAATAGGAAATTTTTCTTCTTTGCAAACATATGGATATAAACTTGTAAAATCGTAATAATATATTTTCTCATTACCTGTACATTCGTGATATAATTTACTAGCATTAACTCTGCCACCGTAAAAAGCTTCTCGCGGAAATAATGGCGGGTTATATTTTAATAAATTGTAATGTCTTTTATGATTTTTAAAGTATGAATCAATTGTCACGCATTGATTTATCATATTTTTGAGTTGACATTCCCAAATTGTTGTGACTTTAAATTTTAATTTTAAAAAATTTTCTTTACTAATTGTTTTTTTGTATAGTTCATCCATAGTTTGACCTGATATAGGGTTAAACGTTTGATATCTTAAACTGGGGAAGCATGATAAACACCCGTGAAATAAACACCCGTAAAATTCAAAAACTTCTCCTGTTTCTTGAATAAATCCATCGGCAAAATAGCTATAAAGACGATATTCGCGTAGGATTTGGAAATTTCGTTGAGTTTGCATATAGTCTAACCATGCATTTGCAATATAAGATTGATTACGATTATGATCATATCCTTTTGATGGAACAATTGCAATTTCTAAAGGTTTGAGATAATTTGTTTTATAAACTTCCATCACACTTTGAGCCAGTGTAATACTTCGCGTGAAACAATCTATTCCAAAATTAGATTTCCATAAATCTCTAAAAATCATTGTTGCCTTCATTAAAATATTAACGTCATTTTTACAATATTTTGTTAATTCTATTTGAAAATCAAATTTATTATTCTTATTACTGTTATACCATTTAATAAAATTCAATCTTTCGTCGACTCGTTTTAAATTTATTTGATAATAATTTATGTGTGGCAATGTATCCAACACTATAAACCAATTTTCAGGCAAATTAAATAGATGTGGAAAATCTCCTTTTTCACAATTATCAATACCAAATGTTCTTGGTAGTTGTTTTAAAGGCATGGGCAGGAAAGATAACGAATCAATGAAATTGAAATTTTTAAAACTTAAAGATAATATTTTTGCTCCTTTTTTAATGATTGTAGGTTTTACATTATTTTTCAAAAAGTATTTTATGATAAACTGGCAATCATATCCTTTGCTGTTGTGAGCAATTACTTTTACTTTAATGTCATTTTTTAATTTTGTGTTTATTTTAATTTGTCTCAATTTATTATTTAAATCATCAAATAAATAACTTAAAAACAAATCAACACATTGGGTACCCGAAAATTCTTTTGATTCACCGCAGCATAGTTGGCAATATTTATTTGTTTTGGTTTTTAAATCGCTATTCCAACAATTATCGCAAACTACTTGAATGCAACATAAGTTGGGGCGATGTATTTTATTTCCTTCTTTTGTGGTTTCAATGAAACTTTCAAAATCATAAAACACAAAAACTTTAATTTTACTATCTTCTGTTTCTATATCTTCCTTATTATTTGGTGTAATATAACATTCATGATAAAATTGTGAAACCATTTGTTTGCAATTAGAACATTTTTGTTTACCACATAAGTGTTGTTTTTGTGAATATAATATTTTGCAATCTTTGCAATATTTATATTTTTCACACAATTTTGTCTTAATATGATTTTCATAACATATTTTTGAAACAAAATACCTGTTACATTTTGAACAATCAAATGAGCAATTACTTTTACTTTAATGTCATTTTTTAATTTTGTGTTTATTTTAATTTGTCTCAATTTATTATTTAAATCATCAAATAAATAACTTAAAAACAAATCAACACATTGGGTACCCGAAAATTGTTTTGATTCACCGCAGCATAGTTGGCAATATTTATTTGTTTTGGTTTTTAAATCGCTATTCCAACAATTATCGCAAACTACTTGAATGCAACATAAGTTAGGGCGATGTATTTTATTTCCTTCCTTTGTGGTTTCAATGAAACTTTCAAAATCATAAAACACAAAAACTTTAATTTTACTATCCTCTGTTTCTATATCTTCCTTATTATTTGGTGTAATATAACATTCATGATAAGATTGTGAAACCATTTGTTTGCAATTAGAACATTTTTGTTTACCACATAAATGTTGTTTTTGTGAATATAATATTTTGCAATCTTTGCAATATTTATATTTTTCACACAATTTTGTCTTAATATGATTTTCATAACATATTTTTGAAACAAAATACCTGTTACATTTTGAACAATCAATATTGGATTCTTCTTCGATACATTTATTTGTCGAAAAACAATATTTGCATATACTTTCACACCGATGGTTCAATAAACTCATATATCCTTTGAGACATATTTTGCAAAAATAATTACATTTCAAAAATGCTTTTATTGATAATAAACAATCTGCATGATTATTTATAACTAAAACATATACTTGTTTGTCAGCAAATTGTCCTTTAAAAATAAATGTTTTAGGCGGAGAGACAACTATAAGTTGATACTCATTTCCAAGTGCATTTTGAAATTTTTCGAAGCAGTCATACGAAAATCCTAATGAATTTACATTGAGGCCTGCTTTTTGACACAAATCTAAAGCTTTTAATGTTTGTATATTACCTGTGTTTTCACGATACCGCCGCCAATTTACTTTTCTAATACCATCAGCGTATACTTTTGATAAGACTATTGCGCGCGCCAAACAAATTCCATCGCCTTTTACAGGAATAACTTTATTTGAATTTCTTCTCCACGAATCAATATTAGTATATGACTGCACAGAATATCGTCCCCCAATCACTGGCACGCGTACAACAATAACATTAACTTCCAATAATCCGTTTAATAAAAATTCACGTTTGCTTTGACTCACTTTAATGATTTCATTTGTTAATAGATCAATATTAAAAGACTCTTTTTCGCGAAAGGGAATATAAATTTCGTTATCGAGTTCAATATTTTTTAAAGAAATACGAATCATATCTTTATTATTAAATTCATTCAATATTGTATTGAATATTTCTACTAAAACACGTTTTATTTCGTTTATAATATATAATAAATCAAGAGTTTTACTTTCCGTATCATAATATAAATGTATCATTATATTTTTACTGGTAGTTTTAAATTTTCTACTATATATTTGTGCATCGCTGACAATCTCATGATGAATAAATTGTGACATGTCTGGTTGGTGACTAAACTTAAAGTGCCAAATCTTTTAATATTTCCTTATACTATATATAAATATGATCAACACAGCACTACAACAGTACCATTTAGTCATTGATTATAATCTGTACAATGTCAATGACAAAATATATAAACTATTGTAAGTGATACATTATTATATATTAAGTACTGTATTTTATAATTTGTTCATTAAAATAATTTTGATAATCTAAAAATGTTAATGTTAACAATAATAATTTTGTCCAAAACTAAATCATAACTATTTCTGTGGACAAATAGTATTTTTTCAAAACTAAAATCAAACTTGAATTTTAAACAAAATGTATTTTATCCAAAACTTAAACTAAAGTTAAAACTGTGGACAAAGACTAACCTATTTTTTAAAACTAAAATTCAAACTATAATTTTGGACAAAAAGTATTTTTTTAAAACTAAAACCTTTGGACAAAAACTATTTTGTCCAAAACTTAAAGTAAAGCTAAACATGTGGACAAAACCTATTTTGTCCAAAACTAAAAGTAAAGCTAAACCTGTGGACAAAAGTAAAACTCTCGACAAAATCTATTTTTTAAAACTAAAATTCAAACTATAATTTTGGACAAAAAGTATTTTTTTAAAATTAAAAATAAAACTAAAACCTTTGGACAAAAACTATTTTGTCCAAAACTACAAGTAAAGCTAAACCTGTGGACAAAAACTAAAACTGTGGACAAAACCTATTTTTCCAAAACTAAAATTCAAACTATAATTTTGGACAAAAACTAAAAACTGTGGACAAAAAGTATTTTTTTAAAACTAAAAATAAAACTAAAACCTTTGGACAAAAACTATTTTGTCCAAAACTTAAAGTAAAGCTAAACATGTGGACAAAAGTAAAACTCTGGACAAAACCTATTTTTAAAACTAAAATTCAAACTATAATTTTGGACAAAAAGTATTTTTTTAAAACTAAAAATAAAACTAAAACCTTTGGACAAAAACTATTTTGTCCAAAACTTAAAGTAAAGCTAAACATGTGGACAAAAACTAAAAGTAAAGCTAAACTTGTGGACAAAAGTAAAACTCTGGACAAAACCTATTTTTTCAAAACTAAATTTCAAACTATAATTTTGAACAAAAACTAAAACTGTGGACAAAAAGTATTTTGTCCAAAACTAAAAGTAAAGCTAAAACTGTGGACAAAACTAAAAGTAAAGCTAAAACTGTGGACAAAACTAAAAGTAAAGCTAAAACTGTGGACAAAACTAAAACTCTGGACAAACTCTGGACAAAACTAAAAGTAAAGCTTAAACTGTGGACAAAACTAAAAGTATAGCTAAAACTGTGGACAAAACTAAAACTCTGGACAAACTCTGGACAAAACTCATAAAAATATTTTTATTTTTGTGGACAAAACACTATTTTGTCCAAAAAGTCTATTTAAATGCCTAAAGTGAGCTCTTTAAACGGGAGAGTATACACTGAGTCAATGGCTATGCAGTGCTCGTACGCCGTGCATATGTATTCGTTCAGTGCCGTTAGCTTAGCCCACCCTCGGCTCCCTATTGGCTCGCGTTATAGTTGCGTGCGTGGCAATGCGCAGTTACGCGCTTTTTATTGGCTACCGTAGCTATTGAAATGGGAGGGAGAATGTCTGTGCATTTAAGCGCTGATACTCCTGCCTTAACACAATACCGTATTATACTATCAAAATTATACATCTAATTATTTATAATTTATTTAAATACAATCATGATAAATTTAAATTAAAACTGCCATTAATTATATAAATATTAATTACTAAATTTGTTAAATACATGTGTATAACTAAGTTCTATACGATATGGTGCTTGCGCTTTAAATAATTAATGAGTTTGAAGGCACATAAAATGTGATTTTTTAGTTTTTTACAGGAAATTGATATTTAATATTAGTTTAAATTAAAACTGCCGTTAATTATATAAATATTAATTACTAAATTTGTTAAATACATGTGTATAACTA
>CAJPIZ010003594.1:0-11494 GCA_905368565.1 Medioppia subpectinata
GTGAGTGCATTAACTTATCGCCAGATATTGAAGACGTTATTCCACTCCGAATCCTATGCTTCAGTCCGTCTTCTTTTAACTGCAAATTCTCCGCTCGAATCGATACCAACTCTTCCCGTAACCGCTTATTCTCGTCCTTTATTTTCTTCAGATCGTCCACCGATTCCATCCCCACCTCCTCAGCAATACTCTATACAAATGCAGACAATCATCACATTATTAACATATTCATCAACACCACTCTAATCAACAATAATAGCCATAGAGTGTAATGTCAAACATACATCGATTATTAAAACAAGTGTCAAATCTCATGTATTATTCAACTATTCATGTAATAAATGTTTAATGTGTTGTTTTGTGTGTTTTATGTTTATTTAGTTTAAAATGTCATTAAATAATTAAAACAAAAATTAAAATATATATTTGTTAAGTGAATATAAATTTCAAAACAAAACAGGAAATAAAGCCACAAATGAAAGCAATGGCGACGGGAATGGTCTCAAAGATTACCGCATTATTGGTGTTATTGTGCGAATTGGTCAGAGCGGAGGCGTTGGTGGCCACAGAGCTCGAGCGGACTGGTGTCTCGTTGGAAGCGGGCATCACATCAAACACACACTTCAACTTCGAGTCCATAATCGCTTCCGGATTCACTTCTTTCCACTAAAAAAACACCACAAAAAACACAAAAGCCATTAATGAATGAGCTGTTAATGTTTGTAATAGCCTACTTGCGAATGCTCACACAGGACTAACTGCAGCGGAAGCCCGCGTTTGTATCAGACTTGGTATTTGAACACAAACAAAAACAGCAAGTTCAACAGATTCAGATGCCCAACATTGTATTGCCGCTACGTTGTGTTGCCCAACGGCTCGATGAGGCCGTTGTTGGGTCGGACGCAGTACCGCTTCGGCGCCGTTGTCTTCACTTTGAAACACACGCGACGCTCAGACGGGTTACTCAGCTTCAGGTAAGACGTGACCACATCCGTGAACGGACCTAATCGTCAGTACAAAACATACACACAATTAAAGCATTCAATTAAACGTCAATTCATTGGTAACCAAAAAATGTCAATAAATAATAATGGCTTTCAAACACTAAAAGTACAGTTTCGGTGCCATTTGTGTAGACACTGAGCAATGCTTTGGCAATGCGTTGAGTCAACAAAAATATCGCTAAAAGTGATGACTAGTTATATGTAAACCAATTCAGACACAAACCATGAATGAAATGGTTTTGGTTTCAATTGTAATCAAATCAATGGTTCAGACCTTTGAAGTGGAGCTCCTGTTTGGGGTCGAGGACTAACACCTGATCCTGTTTTGCCATCTCTTCGGCCGTTGTTTTGGTCGCTATTTATATGAATGTGTATTTCGATCAACAAATCAATGGCTTTACTCTATGACAGGCATTACACACATTGACAGCCAATACAACGCAAAGCCGTTACAACACTAACCACTCGTAGAGCACAACTCCACACATCTCTACAACCATTCAATCCTCCACTCAATGCATGCAATATAGCGCTCAGCACTGCGTCTGCGCACAACTCAACACATCATAACAAACACATGCTTTCAAATCCATCACACAATTAACACATCCACTCACCACTCAGTGTCGCCCAAGACATCACTTCCAACACATCCACTCTCACCGACAAGCCATGCGTCCGCTCACCGACGACGAGACTGTAGTGCTCTTTGAAAAGCTCACCAAATAGTAAGCGACCACTGATTTGATGTTTATGAACACTAATTGATTGATTGTACGGTCAGTATCGGTGATAACGTACGGCTACTCATCTCAAGACCCGATGGGATGTACTGTTTTCGTCTGCATTGCGATCGCGTCTACTATTGCAGCGAAGATATGATTAAATTGGCGTCAAATATAAGTCGAGACAATTTGATCTCTTTTGGCACGTGTTTCGGCAAATTCACCAAAAGTAAGAAATTTCGACTTCTGATGACAGCACTGGACTTCTTGGCCCCGTATGCGAAGGTATGTCACCCCACGAGCGGCACCGCACGGCCCGCCATTCACTAACCCTTTGGTCACTGTTTTTGTAGCACAAAGTATGGCTCAAACCCAACGCCGAGCAGCAGTTTCTTTACGGCAATCACGTATTGAAGTCAGGTTTGGGTCGCATAACGGAAGGGACGCCACAATATCAGGGCGTTATTGTCTACTCGATGAACGACTTGCCTCTGGGCTTTGGTGTTGCGGCCAAATCGGCCCTCGACTGCCGTATGGCTGATCCCATGACGATCGTGATGTTCCACCAAGCTGATATTGGCGAGTATCTTAGAAATGAAGACAATCTCACATAATTTGTGGAACCAATTCCTCTTCACTTTGTTTTTTAATTTTGTTGACAAAAGTATTTTCAATGAACTATTTTATTGTATATTTAAATATTTAAAGAATTGTGTTTTAAAGTCCGAAATCATACAAAATATGTTGCTTTCTTACATGTATTTAAATAATAAATGAATGCATAAAATATTAACAAAATTCAAACAATTGTATTTGATTGACATATGTTTGCAGTCATGCACTTGTTTTAAACACTTGATGCGAAATCAGAATATGATAATTGTTTAAAAGAGTTCCCAAATGTTAGTAATTGATACCTACAGCTCACAATTGAGAGCACCTGTAGTTTGGTTTTTGAATGTACGGTAATGTAATTTTAACAATACTGTAGTGAGTTTTTATCTAAAAGGTTACGTTTGCCTTAAAACTTACAGTTATGTCAGACAATCACTTCAGAACTTTAAATGAAGTGTTTTAAATTCAAATACAAGCTAAAGTTGTATTCATTAAAAATCTTAGAGTTAGTATTAAATTAGTGTACATTTAGAAATATTTACTTTTTGATAATTTATTTTATGAATATGTAGTTAATTGAGTTATATTTTCAATAGATTAATAACACAAAATGTTTACATCATTACAACTTTCATCACAGCCTAAAACTCTTTCTTAAACTTTTACACTTTACACTCATTACAACTTTGTAGACTTTTAATTAGTTTCACATTTTTTAATCAACAGTTACAATATTGTACAACATTGTATAACATTTATTATATAAGTTATCATTTAATTATATAACAACTAAAATATTTTATCGGTTTTACTCATTATTTAATTACTGGCAAAATTATTGAGATGAGATCATCGATATGTTAATACATTCTTCAAAAAATATATTTTAAAACAACTTTTAATATTATAAAAGGAAATCATGCATAAAAAGCAGTTGAGAAAAGTTTGTGAATAGTTTGTAATTAATTACATAATTGTACTTAACTATTGATACATGTATTTAATATACAATATGAAGAGTACGTCTAATATTAATGCATTGAAAATTAATGATTCGTTAAATAAATTGTTTACTTGTTTTGTTGGTTAGAGTTTGTACTCTATTTTATATATTCTCTCAATTTTTCAGACGATTGGTTATATTTAGCACAAAATAAGTTCATTTATAAAATAAAAGTTTTATTTTGATTCAAGTTATCAGATATTAAATAATCTGTTGGGTATTAAGTGATCAAACTTTCATATTAACTAAAGTATAGTTTATTAACGGCATTGACTTCAAGGCTATTATCAAATAATATAAAAATAAAAACAATTTGAATCCTATTTGGAGGTTATATTCTCTATTCATTTCAGGTTATTTTCATTGATTCAAAGTTTGTCTAAATTTTGAATCAAACACAATAAAGCATTTAATTAAAATTGTTGTGATTATATTGAAATTATTGCATTTATACATCTATTTAATGTAAAAATGAGTGCAAACTTATCGGACACTTCGTTGCGGAAGAGAAATCAAAATGAATCAAATCCACGAGAAAGTGATTCTGTATCTAAAATACATAATATTATGCAACTCACAGACCCGTAAGTCTTACATATGTTATTTTAATTTTATTTTAATTTAAATTTTAACTCGATGTTTTATTTTAATATACCCTTAATTTAGTTTAATTAATTTTATTAAATGTTTATTTAATTAAATTTTATTTAGTTGTCATGAAATCAAAGAATCGCTTTTGAGTAAATCAAACAATGAAATCAATTCGAGAGGATTTCTCAATTTAGCACTTGTTTTGCTGGTATTATATATTTTTATTATACACTAGATAATATTTGTTGATATAACATGATAATTATGTTAAATTTAATACACAATGGAATTACAGTATAAAATAAATAGTGATGTTGTACTTCATATTAAATAGAATTGAGGATATTTTATATCTAAAGCTATAATTTAGCCACATATAAATTATAATCAACTATTTTAAATAAGTTATTATAATTTATAATCAGAGATCCTTACTTACATTGTATGCTTTTCTAACTACCCTATGCACAAAATTACTTTTTTTTTAACCATGACATTATTTATTAAATTAAAACACAGTCTTAAATAAAATTAAGTATATAATAATGTAATTGTAAAATTATTGATACTAAAAATTGATATACTGTACAATATTGTGTATTATAAAATAACAACTACACTACACATGACATTAAATATGACATAATTTGAAAATATTTGTCAATGTGTATTTTTACAATATCACAATTTGTATTATATTTCCAATAATAATTTAATTATTATTTTTATTAACACAGGTTTTATCCAACTTAAGGGTAGCCCTCAATAATGTGATTACATTTGGGATACTTATAGATCCGGGGAAATGGACGGCAATACTGATGCAAAATCCGTTATATCGGCCGACGTTTCTATTACTCATTGCTCTCAATATTTTTATAACAATAGCCTTATATATAGAGAAAATTGTGGCCAAAAAACGGATCAGTGAGAAGAGAGCCAACCATTTAATTGTTGCCAACATTGGAGTCATATTAATATCTCCCATAATTGTGAACATATTATTTGAATGCAATTTATTGTTGTCTTCGTTTGTTTGCGGCATTTATTCGGTTGTAATTTTAAAATTAATATCATATCATTCGGTGAACGGTTGGTGTAGAACTGCTATAAGATATGGTAAACCAATCGCCACTTTCCGGGAAGTTAAACAAGAATACCTGAAAATAATTGATACTAAAAATTTAGTCCATTATCCAAATAATCTCAGTGTATGTGATATTTACTATTTCCTATACGCGCCGACACTTTGCTATCAAATCAATTTCCCACAAACGCCGCGAATTAGGATTAGATTTGTTTTAACGCGACTAATAGAAAGTGTAAGTTTGATATCATTTTAAACATTGTTTATTGAAATATTATTTTTTAAAATAATGTTTTAAACCCTTTTATAGGCAGTTCTTCTTCAAATAATAGTTGGATTAATACAACAATGGATTATTCCTGGGGTTATGAACTCATTGGAACCCTTCCAGGATATGGAATATTCAAAAATCATTTCACGATTATTACTATTAGCGGTATTAATCTATATTAAAATATTTTGCCTGATTAACAATTGTTGCATTAAGTTAATACTATTATAATATTGTTACTGTAAACAGATTTGATTTTATATGTTATTTTTATATTACTGTATTTTATTTTAAACAAAATGCTTAGAGATGGATAATGAATTGCTTAAGGAATTTTAAAATATCGGTTGAATCACTAATATTATCTTACTATATATTTTTAATTATAAAACTTTTTACTTAAATATAAACTCTATTAAGACTAAAATGTAATCATATTACTAAATTGTCTAATTAGGTGCCCAACCATATAATATGGCTGATATTTTTCTACACATTTTTCCATTCATTCATGAATCTAATGGCAGAAATACTCAGATTTGGAGACAGAGATTTCTACCACGATTGGTGGTAAGCAATTGTTTGTTACAAAAAATCCAAGCATTTATGACAAACCTATGTTTTTAATGGTCACAGGAATTCCGAAAGTGTGGATCAATTCTGGCAGAAGTGGAATATTCCGGTCCATAAGTGGTGCGTCCGTCACGTCTATAAGCCTCTGGTCTATAGAGGATATTCTCGATTCCACGCCTCGTGTGCTGTATTCATAATCTCAGCCTTTTTTCACGAATACATTGTTTCGATTCCGTTAAAAATGTTGGAGATTTGGTCTTTCGCTGGAATGTTAGGACAAATTCCGTTCGCAATATTTGTCTCGACGTGTCTGAGAAGTAATGCGGCAAACGTTGCCATTTGGTTGCATCTTATCATTGGTCAGCCGCTCGCTATTCTCATGTATTATCACGATTATTATGTAATGCATTTCGCCAAATAGACTTATTTACAGTTATATCAGTTACTATTATTTTCTGATAATTATTCGTGATAACATTTAGTGCCTTAATTAATGCTCAAACAATTTATTCCCAAACAATGCACTATAAATAAAGATTCAATTTTTATAAAACCAAAACATAGTTTCATTGAATACCGAGTCATTCAATAATTGTTTGGTTAATTATATTCAATAATTTGCTAATATCAAGGTCTACATGAATTTTATATATAAAGCGTAATGCAATATAAAACTATATTTTAGTTGCAATTATGAGCCAATATGGATTTAACTTCATTTCTATTCTTATTTAAATATAATTATTAAAATATAATTTTTATTATGTCATTTGGTATTTTACAGAACAATACCTTTATTTATATGTTTTTGATACAATAGATGACAAACAATAGATATCTGTTTGTCAAATATGACAAAAACATATTAACAAAATATATTTTGAAATTTTAAAATATTTTCTAACTTCACTGCAATTAATTGTTGTGTTAATAATTGTTAATAAATGTTGAAATAATGAGTTAATGAATGTGAATTTATTGTCTCGTCATTCTTTCATTGAAATCATATACATAATAAAACTTTACGTATAAAACTTTGATGGTTACGCAACGGCCTATACTTGAAATTAATTTAAATACTTGTCGTCTCATTAACTATTTTGAGTTACAATTGATTTGGTTTGTCATTAAGAAGCACTCGATTGGCGAAAGTTAATAGACATGCCTTTGGATATACCGATTCTGGCAGTGATATGTGTTTGCAGTGTTTTACTGCTAATTTGGTTTATAGTTTGCTGTATTTGCAAGTGTTTGTGTTGTGAATGTTGTTGTTGTTATGAACACCAGTCAGTCGTTTAAGACTATTTAATCCATCCATTGATTCAATTAAACACAATGTCTTTTCTTTATTGGTCTCTTTCTTTCTTTTTATTTTAAACGATCAAAACTTTTTTAAATGGCTTTTAAGAGACAACTGATGTGTCTATCAATAGGAGAAATAGTGAACAAAAGGCAACGATTCTGTGGATATATTCTGGAAGAAAGTCGACAATATTTTTGTTTCGCTTTTCCTTAATAGCAAACGACAAGAAGTGAAGTGAAAGCAAAACAAATAGAGAGACCTATTATTGAAAGAACAAACAATTCAAACATTTATATTTGTTATTATTGTCATATCATGTGTTTGCGAAACCAAAACCAGAATCAACTCATCTCTATTGTGGAAGAGGAGGAGAGGGACGCAAAGAGAGCTCTGGTTTGAACTACAAATTAAATTATTTTATTTTATGCTAATATAACACTAAGTTCTGCTTTTCCAAGAGATTTACTGTTTATGACACGAGAGGACCGATAGATGCTATGATAGCACACGGAATACACTAATACTTGAGTTGAGATACTTATACTTTTAAAATATCATCGTTAAGGCTATTTGCGTATTGAAATAGTATTCAGAGCATTGATACCCGGGTCCGTCGGATGCGCCACTTTGCCAAACACTGCTCTCTCTATTTGCAGAGCCGCCTCTAAATCTATTAAATCCCTCCACAGTTTGACATCAACTGCTATTTTATCGATTCGTGTCTCCAGAGAGAGTCCCATCTGCGCCAAACCAAAACCTGGATCAACCTCTTCAATGCCTCTCAAATTGAATTTTCTCTATTACTTGCTCTCTCTCTCTCTCTCTCTCTCTCTCTCTCTTCCACAATAGAGATGAGTTGATTCTGGTTTTGGTTTCGCAAACACATGATATGACAATAATAACAAATATAAATGTTTGAATTGTTTGTTCTTTCAATAATAGGTCTCTCTCTCTCTCTCTCCTATTGTAAACGAAAACTAATAGCAATGAAATGGAGCACATCTTCTCTTTTACATCCAAAGACAACTCCGAAACACAATCATTACATAGGAATTGATGGAAAGGCAATCAATTATAGACAAAAGTATTATCTTTTTTTCTCATTCTCTTTTAATTCACAATTAAGTCTATTTTAAGCAGTTTTTTGTTTGACATTCAGAACAAAACAATTTATTAATAAAATGAATTAAAAATATTTACAGAAAAGTTTATACATTTATATAATAATATAATTACAAAATAAAGTACTAAAGGACTAGAGGAAGGACTAGAGGAAAGATTTATGGTATGACTCGTGTCTACGGATAACATTTGTTGTGACAAAAAATTATAAACTAATCTCTTGTGAGTACTGTATTCGGTGTATGGGCTGAGAGTTGCGTAAAAGTGGCCGTAAGGCCGACACGTGTACTCTTGATGTGCTCTTCAAACTTATTGGTGATGTGAAGAGCAGTCAAACCCCACACCAAAAGTTAGTTATCATAACTTATGTTGCGATGCACTCAATATTATGACTAGTTTTCTATTATAACAGACAGTGAAACTGAATCGTGAATCTAATTATTCCAATAGTGAGAACCCAATCAACACTCATGAGTGTCGGCACTCTTTGAACAATTCCTTTGCAGTCCTTTCTCTCCATCGAAATAGCCTTCAATTTTGGCTTTTTATTCACAACTATATAATCGTCTTAATTAAATACAAACTCAATTCTGTGGCCATCGATGAGAGGGTGAGCTAAGCGTCCAAAACATGGTTGAGATAAGCGATGTAACAGATGGCCAAACGAAGGATTTCTATTTTGGACAACTTCTTATCGGGCGGTAAAGTCGGCAAAAGGTGTCTCAACTCAGAGAAGGCAACGTTGAAGGCCTCCACTCGGATCCTCTCTCTGGTCGCGTGCGCTAACCTATACTTCTGTGTGGCTCTCCTTCTTCGACGTCTCTCTTCTCGTGTCAAATGTGTTGCTGTCGACGAAGTGTTGCCGTTTGCGGAGTTATCAGTAGTGAGAGCACCACTATTGGAACCATTCCTCATCCTATAGGCCTGATTCCGGCGTATTGTCGCCCGAATAGGGGTTTCACTATTTGCGGACACCATATCTGACGGACTTATGATTGTCTGCAAACCGGTCGGCGATGAACCGATATATGGCACTGGAGTTGTGGGCACACCATTCAAACCGTTGCACTGGTCTCCAGAGTTGGCAACACTTTTAGTGCAAACTGAAACCGCTGTAGAGTTTATGTGAAAATTGGCTGAATTTGTGTTTTCTATATTAGATGTTGAGTTCATACCAAACGAATACATAACTGGGAATCAATGCCTGAAAAATATTCATTAAAAACTATCGGTTACTTCAATACACAGTACGGTTTTGAGAGCACTTATAAAACACTAAACACTTTCTACGGGTATTAACACTTGAAAAATTGATGAAATCTGATATACAAATCATAACTCACCATATATTTGAGAAAAAGAGTCAATCACTGACTTTCTTTTCATATCTTATTTAATGAAATGATAAAATGAAATCAAAAATTCTTACGGACTCTTCAAATTGCTTGCAAATTAGCGTTTGAACAAAAAGTGCGCTCAAAAAACAAGTCACTATACTTTTTAAGGCAAGTATTAATTGTATAATAATAGTAAAGATTTGCAGAAATAAATCAAAGATTAGGCATAAGTGTCGGGAAGTAAAAGCGCAACCAATTGGCGATGCATTGCAACTATTGGTTTGAAAGTTGTTATATTTGCTTATAATTTATCGCAAAGTGTTTATGAATTGATAATTAAGATTACAGACAACGGTTGCAGACATTGTTATCTTCATTTAGTGTCAATTACACACAAAGGAATCAATGCCTGAAAAATATTCATTAAAAACTATCGGTTACTTCAATACACAGTACGGTTTTGAGAGCACTTATAAAACACTAAACACTTTCTACGGGTATTAACACTTGAAAAATTGATGAAATCTGATATACAAATCATAACTCACCATATATTTGAGAAAAGAGTCAATCACTGACTTTCTTTTCATATCTTATTTAATGAAATGATAAAATGAAATCAAAAATCCTTACAGACTCTTCAAATTGCTTGCAAATCAGCGTTTGAACAAAAAGTGCGCTCAAAAAACAAGTCACTATACTTTTAAGGCAAGTATTAATTGTATAATAATAGTAAAGATTTGCAGAAATAAATCAAAGATTAGGCATAAGTGTCGGGAAGTAAAAGCGCAACCAATTGGCGATGCATTACAACTATTGGTTTGAAAGTTGTTATATTTGCTTATAATTTATCGCAAAGTGTTTATGAATTGATAATTAAGATTACAGACAACGGTTGCAGACATTGTTATCTTCATTTAGTGTCAATTACACACAAATACGCGTGACTTTCAATACAATAATTGTATATTTGATAACAATTATTATAATCATAAGTGAATCATAAAATTTTTAATAGAAAAGGTCACTGTTTTGCTCTTAAAATAGAAGTTTTTATTATTTTGTATCAATATTTACTTAAGTATTTCAAACAATTTTTAAAGCATCAAAGTTTGACATTTTGTTGAGTTTTGAATATTTAGTCAAAATTGTTATTACAATTGATTGGTGTTTACTTTTTTAGTAAATCAAAATATTATAACTTTTATGTTAATACAGTTTAGAGGGAATGACCGCAAGTTTGTGTCCACTCTTGGGATTTAGTTTAGGGTTAAAAGAAATCAAATTAAGTGTATAACGGAAACTCTTCTAATGACTTATGATAAAAGCCGACAAATTATATTAATACAGTAATTAAATAATGTATAATTTAACTAAATTTATACAATTGTTGAGAGAGAGAGAGAGAGAGAGAGAGAGAGAGGTTTTAAAAATTTATACATCACATGCTTTACAAGAATATACTCAGAAGTTATATGCAATGAATTTAAATAAAAACAATTGATATGTATTTAATTCTTACGGTTTCGATGAATATCGCAATCGTTTGCAATAATTGAAATATTGAGAGCATTTCACGCTATTATTCCGACTCTAACGGGACTTTCGCGTCACTAATAAGTTTTAGTGACTCTCTTGGGCTCAATATTAGCATAAAAAGAGTGAAAATAGTGGCCAAACACTGGTCTCCAAACACCAATTGCACCAAAAATGCGGTCCCAAAACCAAATGAGTCACAAAAACTGATCATCAGTTCTGACATGAGATGCAAATGCAATGAAGAGTGAAATGAAATTTTGGATACTTTTTAAAACAACCAGAATTTCAATAGTTTTCAATCATGCAGTTTTTTGTTTGCAATTG
>CAJPIZ010003596.1:0-11493 GCA_905368565.1 Medioppia subpectinata
TCACAAAAGCCCGGATTTTAGTTTTGCTTCACATGTTTTTAATAAGTAATTTGTTTTATTCTGTCGTATATTTTTGGTTATGTAAACGATTTCGACAACAGTTTTGGGACTATTTGTATAGTTTTAAGAAATTTAAAATAAGTTCTAACATTTTATCTAATAATTAGTTTTTAATAAAGTTAAATTAAAATAAATATTATAATTATATGGAATTAATGATTCAAAAACATGTATGTGTATTTAAAATTATTAAACCAACTATTTTAATTGGCAATAACCAATAGGTAATACTTTTATGAATAATTCATATAAATTGCATAAAAAATTATGATAAAAAATATGCTTAATGGAAAACTAATTTTGAAGGTAAATCATTAGAGTATAAATTCAACAAAACTTGAAATTACATCTGAGTTATCAAATTCATAAATAATTAATACCTACTTTTAAACACGATTCGCAAGTTATACATGCATATTAAAAATTCTGTCTGTATTTTAATTCAAATTGAACGTAAAAATTTACATACAATTATTTAATAAAAAGGTAGAGATAAACGTCATTAATATAAAATATTTATTATATATAATGTTGTATATTCTAAATATATTTTTCAGTTCTTTTGGTGTGTGTTTAAACTATTTAATTAAATTTTAAACTGTTTAGTACAGTAATTGCCATTTATATGTATACATTTTTGAAAAATATTATTTACTTAAATGCAAACAATGTTAAAAATAAATACAAATTAGTAATTTATATTTTGTGCCAAATTTAAATAATAAATATAGTATATTTGTAAAATTGTAATACTTGATTTGTTTTGATTTAAAAATGACTAACTTAAAGAATGATGTTTATAGTATAAATATATCCGATCGGATTATTATAGGTTTTATGATGATATTGCATGCAATAACAATTACAATGAATATATTAATTCTGATTGTAATTAAAAAAAATTTGCGCAGAAATCAAGAGATAATTAATAAAAGGCCTAAAATATTAATGAGAAGTATAATTAGCTATACCATCATGATAACGTCTGCGATGATTTTACCAATCTATGTTATTAATCCACATATAAAGTCAACGCCTTTATATATGTATATTGTTTCAGTGATAGCACAGTATTTAATCGTAAGCCTATTGTGTGCCATGAGTTATACTATAATAATAATTTCCATTGATTTATATTATTCAATAATTAATGTGTTTAATAATCCTTTGGATAAATTGTCTATAAAGTCCTGGGTGCGTATTATTTGGACAATAAGTTTGATAATAAGTTCACCAACGATTGCAACTTTGGACTTGTATTATTTTGATAATAAAAATTTCCGATTTGTCTGCGTGCGATACATAAGTGATCCTAATTCATTTTTACTTAATATGTATAAATATATTATTGTATTTAATATAAGTTTACAATTTATACTTCCAGCTATAATAATAAGTGCATTCACATTATTAACAATAATTAAATACTATAATAGTGAATCAAATGGTAAAAATGTGAAAATAGTGCTCAGGATCATTTTAATGTTATGGCAATACTTGACGAGCAATATATTGTTTTATTCATTTGTCATAAATATATACTTATATTCTGATCTATACTCACCATGTTCGTTATATTCGCACTTATTGATCTTGATCCGTTTCTTTCTAATAAGTATTATGTTTTATTCAATCGTTTATTTTTGGTTAAGTAGACGTTTTCGGCAACAATTCATGGAATACGCGGCATATCGTTAACAACATAACATCCACTCGACCTTAATCTGGCTATACTTGTGCTAAAATACATTACCACTTGAAATCAATGCTTTTATATGGAAATGCATTAATAATATTAATAACATGCTGATGACAGTTAAAATGAATAAAAGCAAATTTATTTCATAAGTATTTTTTATATGAGCCGTGTCTAACAAAAGCCCGGATTTTAATTTTGCTTTACATGTTTTTAATAAGTAATTTGTTTTATTCTGTCGTATACAGTATTTCTGGTTATGTAAACAATTTCGACAACAGTTTTGGGACTATTTGTATAGTTTTAAAGAATTTAAAATAAGTTCTAACATTTTATCTAATAATTAATATCATTATTAATTAAAAATAAAAATATTTAAGTATAATGATTTGAAAAAACATGTATGTGAATTCAGAATTATTAAACCAACTATATTAATTGACATTAGGTAATACAATTATGAATAATTTAATGTCAAATTGCATAGGAAATTATGATCAAATATGCCTAATGGCAAAACTAATTTTGGAGGTAAAACATTAATAAGTATACAATTATAACAAAACTAGAAATAACACAAAGATTATAAAAATTTATGAATAATTAATTTTTTAAGTTAATCACGATTTATAAGTTCAAATGCGTTTACGCAGTAAAATTTTAATGTAAATTGAATACTAAACTTAATTTACAATTACCTCATCAATGGAGAGATTATGTCATCAATATAAAATATTTATTTTATATATTAATATTACTTTAACATAATCATTATTAATTAAAATTGTAATTGTGTTATAATCTTATAGTAAATAAATAAAGTGAGTAAATTATTGATTAATTGTTACTACATATATTTTTATACAAATTACAGTATTTTATTATGGCTCTTGAACTGGATATACAATTGTAGTATTTTAAATAAATATTATAGTGTTTAATAAATATAAATAAATTATAAATATTTATTAATAAAAAAAATAATATTCTTAAAAAATGTATATTAAATGCAACAATCTTGATAATAATTATGCATTAATATATTTGCAATAAATAAATATAAAATAAATTGTAAATATTGCTTAAAATAACCTGGAGCTATACAATGCCTGAATTTGTTATAAGATTTACCGTATTACCCCGCTTATAGGTGCATGCACTTATATGTGAGTTTTTACACAAGGGGTGCACCTATATCCGGATATAGGTGCGGTAGTTTTTGGCACACTTTTGATTTTTAATTGAAATTTTCATATACCATGAGATGAAAGTCGAATGACTTATTATTAAACTTTGAACTTTAAAATGTTACTTTAAATACTTTAAATCCTTATGTATTTTCTTATCTATTTATGAGTTTCATGAATAATGAGTACATTAGTGTAAAATATCTCATACAATTCAAATAATCAGTAAATAAATGGATATAAATGAAGAAATCAGTGATCAAAGTGTGACAAAACAAAGAAATGAATTAAAATGAAATTTACCTTAAATTATAAAATAATGTATCATCTACCCATTAATTTATTAAATAATTTTGACAAATAAATATTGGTGCACTTATATGTGATTTTTACACAAGGGGTGCACTTATATCCGGATATAGGTGCGGTAGTTTTTGGCACACTTTTGATTTTTAATTGAAATTTTCATATACCATGAGATGAAAGTCGAATGACTTATTATTAAACTTTGAACTTTAAAATGTTACTTTAAATAATGAAAATTTCAATTAAAAATCAAAAGTGTGCCAAAAACTACCGCACCTATATCCGGATATAGGTGCACCCCTTGTGTAAAAACTCACATATAAGTGCATGCACCTATAAGCGGGGTAATACGGTAATTTGATTCTTAAGTAATGATTTAAAAATATAGAAATATATGATATTGTTAAACATTGTAGAATAATGAACTAGACTAAATATACTTTTAACTTTATTAAGCATAAATAAATACATAATATTAATTAAATACAGCTGTGATTAGAATTAACTTCAATAATTATTAATTGCTAATTAAAATAATATAATTTGTCACATTTCGGCATTGTAATAAGTATATTAATTATTATTTTTAAAATTTTAATACTTACAATGTAAAAAATACTAGTCTTAATACTTAATACTGCAATGAATATAAATTAATTTCACTTATCAGACAATTAAATTTTACCAATAAATATTATAGATTATTAATAAATTTTAAATAAAGTAATAAAATTCAATTAAAATAATAAAAATTAAATTTATTGAGTAAAATTAATTTATTTTAATTTGCTCAATTCAAACTTACGCAAATTATTAAATTGCGAAATAGTGCCTGAATTTTACGCTATATAGATAATAGATAAATGTATACTAAATAAATAACTAATTCCAGACAAGGTTAGTTATAATACATTAAATAAATTTATTATAATTTATAAATAGACAGATGATTTGTCTATGATGTATACGTAACGTATTTGACTATTGATTTTAATGATTATTCAAATGTATAAATTATAAAATATTGTTTTTAAAAAATATTTTTCACGTAAATGCAAATAATGCCTAAAATAGACAGAAATAATAGTATATTAATATATTAATTTTAATATTAAATGTTTAACATTTTTGAGAATTGTAACAATTATATTGTAATTTGTTTAAATAATGGCAAACTTAGAAAATGCTGTTTACAATCGCGTTGTGTTAATTTGTATGTTAATATTGCATACATTAACGATTACAATGAATGTAATGATTGTGTTTGTAATAATTAAAATTCATCGTACTAAAAACATTATTAATAAAAGGCCTAAATCACTGATGGTAAGCATAATTATCTATACCATCATGATAACTGCGGCATTTATTATACCAGTATTTGCTATTAACCCTTACTTAAAGTCAACGCCGTTTAATATGTATATTGTTTCAGTGATCGCACAGTATTTAATCATAAGCTTATTGTGTGCTACGAGTTATACTTTAATATTAATTTCCATTGATTTCTATTATTCAATAATTAATGTGTTTAATAATCCATTGGATAAATTGACAATAAAAATTTGGATAATTATTATTTGGACAGTTAGTTTGTTAATAAGTTCACCAAGATTTGCAACTTTGGATTTGTATTACTTTGATAATAAAAATGTCCGATACGTTTGCATACGATATATAAATGAGTATAATGCATTTTTAATTGACACATATAAATATATTATTGTGTTTACTATAAGTTTACAGTTTATACTTCCAGCCATAATAATAAGTGTATTCACTTTACTAACAATAATCAGATACTATAACAATATATCAAATGGTAAAAGTGTAAAAATAGTGCTCAGGATCATTTTAATGCTATGGCAATACTTGACCAGCAATATATTGTTTTATTCATTTTTTATTAATATATACTTATATTCTGATCTATACGCACCATGCTCACTATATTCGCATTTATTGATCTTGCTCCGTTTCTTTCTAATAAGTAGTATGTTTTATTCAATCGTCTATTTCTGGTTAAGTAAACGTTTTCGGCAACAATTCATGGATTACACGGCATATCATTAACAGCATAACATCCACTCGACTCCAACCCAACTCAACTCGGATACACTCGTGTTACAGTTCCACTTAAAATAAATTTAAATATAAATAAAATAACATTTTGCATAATGAGTATATTAATTATTCTTTATCAATTTACTAGATAAGAATCTTAGTGGTAATACTTAATACTGTAATAAATATAATTATAGATTACACGGCATATTGTTAACAACATAACGTCCACTCGACTCAAACCCGGCTATACTTGTGCTACAGTGTCACTTGAAATAAATATAATTTTAAAAAAATAAAATATAATTATACATTATGAGTATATTAATTATTCTAAATTTTAATTACCAGACAATTGAAATTAACCAATAAATAAAAGTATTTATATAAATAATTTTATATTATGCAAACGAAATGTAATTTTTAAAAATATTTATAGCATTATATTTGCATTTCGCTATAACTACATTTACAAACAAGTTCAGAAACAATGAATTTTATTATTGTAATTAAAATATAGACATTATTCTTGCATAGAAACATTAAAATTTATCCTTCGAGTTATTTGACATTATTAATTGTAGTTAATATAGTTGTGTCATAACATGAGTGAACTACAGGCAACTATGGTGAAAATGAATTTTTATTCACAATCCTATTCGATTCATCTACTACAATTTTTCCTGATAAGTTTTTACGTATTTTTAGTTATAATGAATACATTAATTGTTTTGGTTTTAAATTATACCAATAAGAGAGGAAACATAGTTTATTCACGACCAAAGCTAATGATGATCAATATAATTATATCAAATTTGGCATTAATGGGCTATATATTACCAATGACACTCAGTATTCCAGCCTTGCAAAATAATTTAGATTATTTACATTTTGCAAAATCATTTGCAGATGGTATTATGTGCAGTGTTATATTTTCCACCAGCTTATCGTTAGCATTGCTATCTATTGATATGTATTATTCGTTAATAAATGTGTTTAATAATCCATTTGATAACATATCAAAAATGAACTGGCTGTGTATTATATGGGCTATTACTTTGATAGTAAACAGAAGCGCGTTTAAAGCTCTAGATCTTATTTATTTTGATTATAAACAATCTACACTAGTTTGCATACGCTACATAACTGATTCTATTCAGCAGTATAATTATAAATATAATGTAATTCTTATGTTAATAATACATTTTATACTACCTTTGTTCGTAATAGTAATCTACAATTTGCGGACAATATTTAATTATTATAATGACTCATTGAACAATATGAAAATAAAAATAATTCTCCGGATAATTTTACTATTATGCCATTATATGACAACAAATATATTAATTTATTCGTGGATGTTACAAATGTATTATTTCGCTGATTTAAGCAAACCATGCTTGATCAATAGGAGAATACTTATATTGCATTTCATGTCATTCACCAGCCATTTGTTATATTCAATTATTTATTTCTCATTTAGTACACAATTTCGGCAACAATTTAGGGAATATTTATATACGTTTGCAGACTATTATCCCATTAATGTTGTACTTAATCTATTAACTCAATTATATAACTTTCTATTTAGATCATGATTCTTTATTATTTATATCATATTACATTAGATTCTTAAAATATTGTGTTGAAAATAGTTTAAACGCAATAATTTTATAATTATAAATCCCTATTGGTCAATATGCATGAAATATCTAAACTCAATTGATTAATTATTAAAATCACCTAATCATAATTTACGTTGCTGTGAAGGTAGAGACTACAATTTAAAAATACTATCACGTTTTATGTAAATCTCAATTGAATCTTATAGAAATGAACAAATATTTGCCAGAATCTCTGCAAGGTCAGCCATCTGAATATTTAATATTATAAATCATTTAATATTATTATATAAACATTCATTTTCTAGTAAATATTAAATCAATATATCGGTATTTTAAACACAGCTTTAGTGGACATTTATTTCAAATTACATTGTTTGAGAAGTATTATTTACTTACATAATAAGTTAATATTATATTATTTAAATATGTTTTACCATATAAAGTTTCAAAATTCTTAATATTGTCATTTTAATTTATACAATAAACAAACATTTATTAATCTAACAAAAATATGGCTGATCTACAAAATATAATGTTTAAAATGAATTTCTACGAACGCCTTGTTTTATATGTGATGTTAATATTACAGATCTTAACAATAATAATGAATGTATTAATTAGTTTAGTCATTCGCAATACATATAAATCCAGGAGCATAATTAACAAAAGACCAAAATTGATGATGATCAGCATAATCATTTATACTGTGTTAATATTACTTACAATTGTTATACCTGTTTTTATTATTAATTTAATATTAGTTTGTTTACAGTTAAATCCAATTGTTATGTATATTGTGTCAACAGTCGCACAGTATATAATTATATGTATATTGTTTGTAACAAGTTTAACGTTAACATTAGTGGCTATTGATTTATATTTTTCATTAATAAATGTGTTTAACAATCCATTGTGTATAATATCAACAAAATCATGGATGATAATTATTTGGGCCGTGAGTTTAGTAATAAGTTTACCATTATTTGTCACATTCGATATGTATTATTTTGTATATGATAATTTTGCATATGTTTGCATTAGATATATCAATAATCCAAACCCATTATCAATTGATATTTTTAAACTTATACTTGTTTATAATATAATCTTACAATTTATAGTACCAGTGATAATTATAACAATATTTACTTTATTAACAATATTTAAATACTGGAATAATACAACAAATGATGGCAAAAAATTAAAAATATTACTCAGGATCATTTTGATAGTATGGCAATACGTAACATCAAATATATTATTTTACGCATTTATAGGACATATTTATTATAACTCCAATCTAAGTGAGCCATGCTCATTTTCGTCGCACAAGTTGGTTTTGCTTCGCATGTTTTTAATAAGCAATTTGTTTTATTCAATCGTATATTTCTGGTTAAGTAAACGTTTTCGGCAATTGTTTTGGAAATATTTAATTAGTTTAATACCAACAACTTTTATAAACAACCATCATTATACCAGGGTATATTTTAGAGTACTCACAGGTGGACAACAATTACATATAAATACTGTTTAAACTTTTTATAATAAATGTTTAATATATAATAACTTTTAAAAATTTTTAATTAATATTCTGTAAAATATATTTACAATAATTAATTGGATAAAACTTATCACAATTGTTAATACCATCTTGAATTATAACAATTATTCTTAAATAAAACAGAATACTATTAAATCACATATAAAATTCATTTATTATTTAAACCACAAACATATAAATATAAAATACCCTTTTTAAATATTTTAAATTATAATTAATGATTAATACGATTTACGTAAATAATTTTTTAAAATTTTTATTTTAGTATATTATAACAAACAATGTTTATACGTAATAAATATTTATTGATAAACCTAATAATTACTAAAATTAAGATAAGTTTTTGCTTAAGTCAAGGACTTAATGGAAAATCAAGAAATGCAATTTTTGCAATAATAATTATGTATACTTTATTACGTTTATTAAAATATTAGTTATGCTTAAATAATGTTTGAATTAAATAAAGTTGTGATCGAGATGACTTTTTGGAAAAACTCTATTATATATATTATGATTACTTTGCAAACATTGACAGCAATTATGAATATATTAGTATATTTGGTAATTAATTATAATAATAAGAAAAATAATTTGGTTTATAAAAGACCAAAACTATTATTAATTAATATTGCACTATCTAACGTATTATATCTTGTTCAATTTATAATAGTTATACCAACTTTAAATTTAAATTTGTTTCATTTGTACATTGCTAAAACAGTAACACGTTATATTTACTTAAGTGTATTATATGTAAAAAGTTACTCAATAATGGTTCTGTCAATTGATTTATATTTTTCATTAATAAATGTGTTCAACAATCCATTGGATAACATATCAAACAAGAAGTGGCTGTATATTATTTGGTGCGCAAGTTTTACAATAGGTTTGCCCTCGCTTTGTAATTTGGATATTTATTATTACCATTTTGATACATTTATCTGCATACGTTATATTAATGATCCTGAGTCTTTTATACTTTATTTTTATAAATATTTTGTTGTGATTATTGTTGTAACACAATTTCTTTTACCTGGAGTTATAATATTTTTATTTACTTTGCTGACAATTATCAAGTACTGGAATAATACGGAAAATGGCAAAAAATTGAAAATTTTGCTCAGGATCATTTTAGTGTTGTGGCAATTTGTGACTACTAACGTATTATTTTACTCATGGCTCCTACAAATGTATTACTATGCTGATTTATATAAACCATGTTATACTCATTTTGGTCTTATTGTTTTAAGCCATATGTCATTTATAAGCAATTTATTTTATCCAATTGTATATTTTTCGTTGAGTAAACAGTTTCGACAACAACTTAAGGAATATTTTAATAGTTTTCTGGAATTAACAATAAATGATATATTTAATTTGTATGTAATACCTAGGTAAATTATAAATGTAAACTATTAACTAATTTGAATTACTAGATTGTTAATGTTAATGTAAATGTTATTACTGTATTAACATTATATATCTATCCAATGTTTAATACAATTAATGGATAATGTTAATAATTAATCTATTTATCAATTGCTTTATTCGAGATACTGTTGAATATATCGGCGATATTTTATAATGTTGTGATCAGTTTTGACAAATAGTGGTTTGGCCGGGAGTTTTTGATCGCACCATATACGCGCATCTTGGCCAATCTAATATGATTATTTGAAATACATTTTAGTTTTCCTATTAACATATTGCTTAATCAAAGCAACATTAAAATTTTCATTAAATTGATTACTTGATTTTGTAGTAAAGCAAAAAACACGTAGGTAAATATCTTATGTATAAATGTGGGTCTGGCAAACATGTGAACATTGACCATGACAATTGTTTTATTAATTGGATAGGTCTCGCCGGCCATAACTATGGGCCCGAACCAAGCGGTTCGCCTGCCCACTGTCATTATGAGATTGTTGGGTCCTAGCACATACGTGCACATTGTAAACGTGCCAAATTTGAACATAGGCATTAAGAAAAAGTACAAAGTGAGCGTAACATCCGTTTTAAAGGGCAGGTCAGAAGTGGTGTCGTGTATGGCGTTAGATTCCATACCCACCAAACTCGGTATGAATACGTTGTGCACAAACTCTGTGTGCTTTTCGTCCACTGCGTTCTCCACTATAATCTTGGTATTTAAATTATTAAATGTAATTATTATTAACATTAATTATAAATTATAATAATAACAATTTAATTTAAAATTTTAAGTTAAGTTATAAATTAACAAGTATCACACAGCAATGATATACGTAACATCAATCTATAGGATTAGCATTAGTCCTATTGATTTATTATTATCTATGTTAATCTTATATCATAGACTTAATTTGTAATCCCGTAGAAGCTCATGTTAAAGCGCCCCATGTTATACCTATAAGATTTTTCATGTTAAAGTATAGCTATAATCACATATTAAATTCTATAGGGTAAGGAGGTGGCCGTGGAGAGGGAGCCTAAACGATTATATAAATCATATTTTTATATATTATATGATTCGTGGTTAAAAATTTGTATAACTAATGATTTGATGTGTTAAACATGGTTATTATACCTCAGTTCTGGTACCGATCACACGCTTCCAATCGGTGTGAATATGTCTCAGATTGTACTCCTTGTACCCGTCGAGCATATTATGGGGCCGAAAGTGGGGCTCCTTATGGTGTTTGTGATACCAGACATATATTATAAAATTTATTTCCTCCGTCACCCACGCCTTCACGGAGGCGTTCAGTGGCTTTATTTCGGACTCTGTTTAATAAAAATAATTAACCATGTTGAAAATTTACTAAACTTAACATACGTTAATTAAATACGAAATTAAATGTTATAAATACGTAAATTCAATATATTTTATTACTTGTGTGGTTAGGTATGCGTTTGCACTGTCCGTCCGCACCGCCAAACCTCCAGCCATGGAATGGACACTGAATACAGTCGTCGCCCGACTCTGACTCAGTCACCACATGTCCGCCGACACCG
>CAJPIZ010003601.1:0-11488 GCA_905368565.1 Medioppia subpectinata
TCTCTCTAACAGTAATTATACAAAATACTTATCACAGCTCAACACGCAATGAAAACTGGTAAACTGGTCACCCTATCGGTGCAAAACCTGGTCGACTGTCCAGTTTACCGTTTATACAACATGAGCACTTGCACTACCGGTAATTACATGCATCACGCGTTTGAGTACGTGATGGCCAACGGCATCGACACCGACCAGAGCTACCCATACATCGACGGGGATAACTACAAGTGTCTGTACGACAAGCGGACAGTTGGCGCCACAATCAGCGGTTATGTGAACATCACTACCGGTGATGAGCTGGAGATGCAGAGGGCTGTGGCCACTGTCGGACCCGTCACTGTCGGCATCGACGCCACGACCGATGGCTTCCGGTTTTATAAGTCGGGCGTATATAAGGACACCAAACATGAGTGTAAGGGCCAGTACTTCGATGAGTTGCACCACGCGGTCACTGCCGTGGGTTATGGCACGGAAAACGGGATCCACTATTGGCTGTTGAGAAACTCGTACACCACCAGGTATGGTGATCAGGGTTATATGAAAATGGCCAGAAATAATAATAATCAATGCGGTGTGGCTACCTATGCTCTCTATCCTACAGGGGTTAATTAAAATGTTTATGATTTAGTTAAATAAACTAAAATAAATTTAAATACAAAATCATTATTACGATTATAAATAAAAAGTATTGAAATATTTCTAATTTGAAATGAGTGTCAATTTGTTTGAAACACTTGTGACTCGGAATGCAATGAATCTCTTATTTATATATCATTTCAAATATGTTTTCAATCTTTTAATCCATTTATTATTTACTTTCTAATTTACTAATCAATGGTTAGATTATCCCAATCCTTATCATCATGTGATTCAACAAACAGTCGTTAATCAAATAAATTATTTGATTATTTATTAAAGTGGTATTTTATTATTAATTAAATAGCACCATAAAAAAGAAATATTATTGTTTTTATGATTAAAAATTATTTAATCATTATTTGATACAAACAATACAAATCAATTTGAGGCAATTTTTATTAAATATTTAATAGAAAGTTATTTATTTGAAAAAATAAAGAAATACAATTCATAATAATGATAAACATCATTCATATTTAATTATTCCACTAATTGTAATTAAACGTTATTAATTACTATAACCAATACAAATAAATTAATCGTATGGCAATTAAAAGTTACAAATATTGACAAATATTAGCGCTTGAAATCTGTCCAATTAAAGTGTTGATAAACTGTAATGGTCTCAAGTTTAACACTTGCGGCCAAAAGTTGTTCGCAAAACGTGTTGTGAATAAAATAACCCGGAGCTATAGTGAGTGTCCTGAGAGCCGGCAGTCTTGCGATTTTTGCCAATGAAGTGGTAAAATATTTGTGTCCGACAACCAGTTTTGAGAGCTGTTTGTAATTGATATGAAAAGTGGTAATTGTGGTGAAGACTGTCCTCTGGAGCTGTTTGGACAGACATTCGTAACGGAATCGGTCTTCGAGTGGGAGATAAGACAATAGAAGTTCACACAAATCATCGCCGAAACGATCAAATGAATCCTTTGCATACATTTTAGACATCTTTCAATTAGCTTTAAACTGAATTTAAAATTAAATAAAATATTTGCAGTTATTTATCACTAATTTATAGTAAAGTGTTGAAAGGTTTGTGTGATTTGAAATGATTGTCAATTTGTTTGAAACACTTGTGACTCGGAATGCAATGAATCTGTTATTTATATATCATTTCAAATATGTTTTCAATATTTAAATCCTTTAATCCGTTTGTTATTTGCATCCCTTGTAAGGCTTTTTCACATATTACGTTCACACTTGGGGGAGAGGGTGTCGGCCAAAGTGAACTTTTGCAAACGAGGGGAAGGGGGGTATAGAGACTTTATGAACGTTCGCATTTAAATCATTAATTAAAATGTTTATGATTTAGTTAAATAGACTAAAATAGATTTAAATACTGTATTTCGTAATGTTTAAAAATACAAAAATATTATTACAATCATAAATAAAAAGTATCTAATTTGAAATGTGTGTCAATTTGTTTTCTATCTATTTTCTTATTTACTTAAATATGGTTAGATTTAATCTAATATCCCAATCCTTATCATCATGTGATTAAACAATCAGTATTTTATCAAATCAATTAATTTATTGTTTATTAAATTGTTTTTAATTAATAATAATATTTAATGAAAATATTATAGAAATACAATTTATATTTATAATAAACATATTTATTTGTAAATTAGCTAAAAATACTATTTAAAACTTTTACAATTAAATTAATAGTAAAATAATTAAAATATTTTATTTAAAAGGGAAATAAATAAACTCGAAATCAAACTAAAATTTAAAATAACTCTTGAATTACTGTCAGTTAATTGTAATTAATGTCAATTTAGAAAATATTATTAATTGAATAATAAATTATTACAAAAAGTTAAATGATTTAATCATAATTATTTACTATAACGCGTGAACTCTTTGCCAACCAATGTATTAATGGCCTCGAGTTTAGCACTTTTGGCCAACAGATCATTGAAATTCTTGGCCTCTAATTGAATGGGAAGTTGACTATCAATTGTCAGACTCTGGAGAACTGGTAGTTTCGAGATGTGATGCAAACACTGGACATCAATCCATGCGTTGGTGCCGTCGATCACCAGATGTCTGAGTTGTGGTAAATATCGCTCAATATCTGCCAAACAATTGTAATTCAATCGCCAAATATATAGCGTTAAGTGCGTTAACCGTCGGCAGTGTCTTAAGGCGGACATCAGTTGCCAATCCAAGTCGTGATGAGCTCTGAAGTTAAGTGAAGTGATAGTAAGAGACAACCTCTTGAGTCTCGGGAAGTATTGCATTGAATTCAATGTCAGGAGATTTATTATCTTAGAGTTTGAATGGGATTTGAGTGAAAACTTTGCCAATTGTTTGCAGTTTTGGCTAATTTTGCGCAAACCATCGCTAAGATTGTGATCGTTGGGAAAGTCGAGACACAATTCCCGCAATTTTGGCAATTGATCCACAAATGCAAAGACCAACTCTTGTGTCTTAATTGTCGTGCATTTCATCGAAAGACTCTTCAGTTGAGTATTATTTGCCACAAACGTAGCCATCATTTGTTTCGTCACATCTGATCTCAACTCGCATTTAAAATGCAGTAAATTATTGACAAAAACTTCATTTTCGCCGATAAATATGTCGGCCATAGAGTCGACCGCCAAATGAGACAATCGTTTGCATAGAAACAGATTACGTTTGTTCGCTGGATACAAACAATTGACCCTGGTGAACATCGTGGTCAAATTGTGCGCATATTTATAGTCAATTAAACTCATTGTGCAATAAATGTCTCGTAGATAACGACAATTGCCTTTCAATGAGTGTATCAATGCTTTGACATAACGGCTGTTAAAGCTTATGGACTGACAGTCAATGGTCTGAATGTTTGGACATTTTTTTGCAATTTTGTTCAAAAGTTTTGAATTGAAATTTTTGTAACGAAAGAGTGCTTTGACGACATTGTCTTCCATTTCAATGATGGTAATTGTCGTGAAGACTGTCCTCCGGAACTGTTTGGACACACATTCGCAACGGAATCGGTCTTCGAGTGAGAGATAAGACAATAGAAGTTCACACAAATCATCGCCAAAACGATCCAAAGAGTCCTTTGCATACATTTTAGACATTTTATGACAAACTTTTAATTGAGTTGTTTTTAAAATCACTTATTTATCACTAATTTATAATAAAAGTGTTGAAAACTTTATGTGATTTGAATTGAGTTTGAATTTGTTTGAAACACTTGTGACTCGGAATGCAATGAAACTGTTATTTATATATCATTTCAAATGTGTTTTCAATGTTTAATCCTTTAATCCATCAGTCATTTGATATATAATCCCAAACCCTATCATCATGTGATCAAACAAAAAGTTTTATTAAATCAACTAAATTGTTATTTAAAATCTAAATAAGTACTTGATTTAAATTATTTAAAAATTAATAAATAATTTTAATAATTAAATTAAAAATTAATTATTGATAGTTTGTGTTAGCATCAATTATTTATTTATTAATTTTAAATGTAAAATCACATTAACTAAATAACACATTGTTTTGATAAATAATATCATGATAATAATTTATTGTACTTTGTAGTTTAAGTCTATTAAATCCATTTATTATTTACATTTCTTAATTACTAATCTATGGTGAAAATATTCTAATCCTTATCATCATGTGATCAAACCAACAGTTGTTTATCAAATCAATTAATTTATTATTTATTTAATTGTTGTTTGAATATTAATTAAAAAGCATTATCAAAAAGAAACACTATTATTTTTACAATTAAAAATTATTTAATCATTATTTGACACAATTATTCAATTTGAGGTTATTTTTTATTAAAATATTTATAATTTGTTTATAATTATAATAATTTAAAAGAAAATATTAAAGAAATACAATTTATAATTATGATAAACATAATTTACATTTAATTATTTCACTAATTATAATTAATTTTCTGGTTATTAATTAAATAATGCAAATAAATTACTATTTAAATAGTTTCATATACAAATCTTGGTTAATCTGAGAAATTAATGATTTATAGCGATTAAAATCTCTACAATGCCAGTTATTATAGACTTTAATGGCCTCGAGTTTAACACTAGTGGCCAAAAGTTGTTTGATATACTGGTCGGTAATCCAATGGCCCGGAGCTATAGCGAGTGTCCGGAGGGCCGGCAGTCTTGCGATGCGATCAAAATAGTCGGCTTCAATGTAGCCGTTGTTTCCGTTGATTTCCAAATGTCTAACTCGTGGTAAATGTTTGTCGATATCAGCGAAGTATATGGATATCAATCGATTGATGTCTAGCTTTAAATGCGTTAACCGTTGGCAGTGTTTGAACGGATCCACCAATTGATAGGGAGTCCAGGGTTGATAGAGAGTGTGATCACATGAACTGATCTCATGAAGAGATAATCTCTTCATCGCCGGAAAGTATTGCATTGAATGCAGAATTTTGATATTTATTACATCGTTGGGCGAAACGAGTGATAGTTTACGCAATTGTTGGCAATTTTGACCAATTGTTGGCAAATTGTCTATTAATTTGTGATCGTATGGAAAGTCGAGACACAATTGCTGTAATTCTGGCAATTGATCCACAAATTCAAAGACAATTTTCTGCATCTCTTTTGCCCCGCATTTGAGTGAAAGACTTTTCAAACTCATATTATTTGCCACAAACTTAGCCATCATTTCTCGATCTAAAGCCAACTTTACATTGAATTCAATTTTATGCAAATTTTTAGCAAAAATATCAGTTTTGCGGATAAAATCATTGATCTCTAAATCGAGGTTAGGATGACATGCTTTGTGGCTGTCATCAAAATAGCCATCGTTTTCATTGCTTTCAACACAATTAACTCGTGTGAACATTGGTGTCAATACACTATCATAATCTTCATTAGTGTAATCCAATTCACAATAAATTTCAGTCAAATGCTGACAATTTTGCCGTAGATTTTGGATCAATGTTTTCAAATGACAATAATTAAAGTCTACGGACTGGCAGTCAATGGTCTGTAGGTTTGGGAACTTCATTGCGATTGTTGTCAATATATTTGTATTAAAATACTTTCGTTTGAAGAGTTTTGAGATGAGTTCGTAATTGATATGAATGGTTGTGATTGTGGTGAAGACTGTTCTCTGAAACTGTTTGGACAGACATTCGCAACGGAATCGGTCTTCGAGTGAGAGATAAGATAATAATATTTCACACAAATCATCGCCGAAACGATCCAAAGAGTCTTTTGCGTACATTTTAGACATTTTTGAATTAACTTTAAATTGAATTTATAATTAAATAAAATATTATTACTTATTTATCACTAATTTATAGCTAAAATTGTTGAAACTTAAAGTATTTTGAAGTGATTTTGAGTTCGTTTGAAACACTTGTGACTCGGAATGCAATGAATCTGTTATTTATATATCATTTCAAATGTGTTTTCAATCCTTTAATCCATTTGTTATTTATTTTGTTTGTTTGAAACATTGTTGCTTGGGCATTCAACTTGTTGTTTATAATCTCAATAAATCTTAAGATATTTTAAATGCGTTAATCTGTCATCAGTTTATCACAGCATTGATTAAACAATTGATTATTGAATTAAAATTAGAAAAGTTTTTAACATTAATTATTTATTAAATGTAAATAATTTATTAATTTTTGTTTAATAAATATCCAAATAAAAAATTTCTATAAATAATGTAATGTAGTCTAACGTAATTTTAATCAATCATTATAATATATTTTTATTTATAACTATAGTTGTATTCAGAAGAAAACAATTAATTACTTTTAATTTTAACAAATATTTGTTAAAAAATACCAATAAATAATTGAACAATTATTTGCAATAAAAAACATGGTAAACATTGTGATGATCTCTGGCTTTAATTGTATCCAATTTAGCACTTGTGGCGAATAATTGCTGAAAATGACATTCAATTGATTCAATAAAGGGTTGTCTATCAATGCATAGCGTCCTCAGCGCCGGTAGTTTTGAGATGTGATCCAAACTCTGGACATCAATCCATTGATCGGTTCCGTCGATCAATAGGTGTTGAAGTCGTGGTAAATGTCTGTCAATGTCCTCAAAGTATTTCGCTTTCAATCGCCATAAATATAACTCTAAATGTGTTAAAAGTCGACAGTATTTTAAGGCTGCCATCAGTTGCCAATCAATGCCGTGACTGAAATCATATGCTCTGATCCTAAGAGACAACCTCTTGAGTCGCGGGAAGTGTTGCATTGAATGCAATGTCTGAACGCATACTTCATTAGAATATGAAAATAAAATGAGTGAAAATTTGGTCAATTGTCGGCAATTTTGACCGATTTTACGCAATCTGTCGGCTATTGAGTGATTGTATGGAAAGTTAAGCATTAATTGCCGTAATTCTGGCAATTGATCCACAAATTCAATGACAATCACTTGTGTCTCAAATGTCGTGCATTTAACGCATAGTCTATTCAGTCGACTATTATTTGCCACAAACGTAGCCATCATTTGTCTCGTGAAACCCGAGTAGTCATTGCATTCAAATGTTTGCAAGTTTTTGGCCAACACTTGTCCGCCGGCTGTGAATATGTCGGCCAAAGAGACTGATCTCACGTGTAATAATCGATGGCAGCGATTGACGCAGTGTTTACTACTTGGATGGATAGAATTGACCATGGTGATCATCGGTGACAACATTTCAAAATAATTATCGTTATTTTGTCCAAACATTAGTGAACAGTAAATGTCACTCAAATGACGGCAATTGTCTCGCAGTGTTTGGATCAATGTCTTCGTCGAGAGTTTGCTTATAATAATGTCTCGACAGTCAATGGTCTGTATGTTTGATAACTTCTTTGCGATTGTTATCCAAACATTTAAATTGAATTTTTTTGTGTCAAAAAGGTTATCAATTATTTCAATATTAATGATTGTAATTGTGGTGAAGACTGTCCTCTGGATCTGTTTGGACAGACATTCGTAACGGAATCGGTCTTCGAGTGAGAGATAAGACAATAGAAGTTCACACAAATCATCGCCGAAACGATCCAAAGAGTCTTTTGCATACATTTTAGACATTTTTCAATTAATTTCAAACTAGAATTACATATAAAACAGATAATTGTCAATAATTTGTAACAATTAAAGCAACATTATTGATAGAAAATTAATTTTCAAATGACTATCAATTTGTTTGAAACTCTTGTGACTCGAAATGCAATGAATCTGTTATTTATATATAACAGATAATTGTCAATAATTTGTAGCAATTAAAGCAAAATTATTATTAAAAAATTAATTTTCAAATGACTATCAATTTGTTTGAAACACTTGTGACTCGGAATGCAATGAATCTGTTATTTATATATAGGGATAAGAAACTTATGGAGTGGGAACGGAATCATGGGAATATTCCCGGAGTTTATTGGAGTTTATCGGGAATTTATTATGGACTCCCTATAAATTCCCTACATTTTCATTAAAAACGTTTTCAAATAGGGATAAGAAACTTATGGAGTGGGAACGGAATCATGGGAATATTCCCGGAGTTTATTGGAGTTTATCGGGAATTTATTATGGACTCCCTATAAATTCCCTACATTTTCATTAAAAACGTTTTCAAGCGGTGCTGCCATCTAGTTAAGAGCATTAATTCCCTCATTTTAGTGGGAATTTATCGGGAATATTCCCACTGGGAATGTTCCCGACAAGGCATTTATTTTTATAAACTCCTTTTTTAATATCACTATTTATATATCATTTCAAATGTGTTGTCAATATTTAGATCCTTTTGTATAAAACAATAAATAATGTATTAATTGTTATATTTCCTGGTTTTTAAGTGCCTAATACTTTAGGTATTTAGCACTGTTAAGCGCAGCACTCATCCCTTCCTTTGACAAGCCTTACATTACAATTACAATTCAGTACAAATTTGTTCCAAACTATAGTTTACGTTTTTGTCGATAAAAATTTTATACTGTATGTCATGTTGTTGACGATTTTGTACGAATTGTAAACTCAGGGTTTGTTAACTGAATTTAAGTAACACACTGAGTTTATGTATTATAATAATTAACTGACTAATTATCTCAAGTTCTATATTATTATCATAATCATTTAACATATTATAATTAATTTAAAGATGACTTTAGTATTAAAGTATTGTAAAATTATTTGTCTGATTAGAAAAAACCAGGAAATAATAAAAACTTATTTTTGTTGGTTTATAAACAATATACTGGTTTGAAATAAGGCTCAAGAAATGCAAAAAATAAACGGATTAAATGATTTAAATATTGAAAACACATTTGAAATGATATATAAATAACAGATTCATTGCATTCCGAGTCACAAGTGTTTCAAAAAAAATTAAATTCACTTCAAAACACTTTAAGTTTCAAAAATATTTGCTATAAATTAACAACAAATTTAGTTTTAAAACAATTTAATTAAAAGTTTGTTAAAAATGTCTAAAATGTATGCAAAAGAAAGTTTTGATCGTTTCGGCGATGATTTGTGTGAACTTCTATTGTCTTATCTCTCACTCGAAGACCGATTCCGTTACGAATGTCTGTCCAAACAGATCCAGAGGAGAGTCTTCACCACAATTACCACGTTTACAATCGATAGTAAACTGTTTGGCATTTTAATCAATCGATTTTCATTAAATTATCAAACAATCGCTAAGAAGTTCCCAAACGTGCGGATAATTAATTGCGAACATTTCAAGACATATCATTACACTTCACATATAATTCCATTCGTTGATAGTTTTCGAGACAATTGCAATATCAATGAAATATATTGTAAGTTTAAGTACACGACATATGGTTACGGAGGTTATGATGAAACCATTGCCCCGATTGCCACCAGGGTACTTTTTGACGATATTGTTAAACCATCAGTTATCATGAGTTATCACCGATTGTCTCATTTATGGATCAACTCTTTCGCCGATGTTTTTGTCAATGAAAATGAAATATTGGTTAAGAATTTGCAGAGAATTGAATGCAGTGTCGACAGGGGTTTCACGAGACAAATGATGGCTACGTTTGTGGCAAATAATCGCAGTTTGAGAGGTCTTTGCCTGAGATTCAGGACTAAAGAGACACAAGAGATTGTCATTGAATTTGTGGATCAATTGCCAGAATTACGTGAATTGTGTCTCGACTTTCCCTACGATCACAATCTTAGCGACGGTTTGCGTAAAATTGGCCAAAATTGCCGACAATTGAAAAGCCTTTCGTTTACTTCTAATTCAAGTGAAGTATGCATTCAGACAATGCAATCATTGCAACACTTCTCGGGACTCAAGAGATTGTCCCTTGAATTCAGATCAAGGGATAACGATTACCACATCGGATGGCAACCAATGCAACACGTGTTGAGACATTGCCGACGATTAACACACTTAAAGATATATAGATTACGATTATATAACTACTGTTTGACAGATATTGACCGCTATTTACCACGACTTCAACACATGTGTCTGTATGGCACACATCCATGGATTGATGGCCAGTGTTTGCAACACATCTCAAGAGTACATTTTTTGAAGACTCTTCGCATTGAGTGTCGATTTCCTATTGAATTAAGTGCTAATGATTTTAAACAATTGTTTGTTACAAATGATAGACTGGATGTCATTTCTGTCTCCGATAACCTAGAATTTAGACGTTTTTACAGACAGTAATTGCAATGCAATTAATTTTGTAATAAAATCTATGTTTCAAATATATTTATTTTACTGATTAACAAAAAATTACAATTAATTCATTTTCACATATTGTCATAAACTGCTTAATTATAACAAAATTTTACAAATGTAAACACTTTTTAAATAAAAATTACAATCAATACAATTCAAAAATTGCTCATTTAATTATCCAATCCATACATTAAACAAACATAAAAGTTATTATGTTGTTTTAATAACCAAGTGGTTTATTTTAACCATGCACACCGGCTAGGAGAGCTAAGACCACTAAATAGACAGCGCATACCTGGGCAACACTGGGCGCCGGCCAAAACATCGCATATATTCATGTATTGTATACAATTGAGACGGTCGGGTGGCGGCGCCCGCTCATCGTTAGAGCAAACGCCGGATCCGTTGGTCAACTGGCCGTTTTGGTTGTCTATACGACACCAGCCCTGACTAAAGCAGCACTGAATGCCCAGAAATCCGCCGCATGTCTGGTTCAGTTGAACGCACGCTGTTTGTCCCGATACTAGATTTAACCATGGTTACATTTGTTTTAATGTTTATGTTAATTTTAATGTATTTAAATCATTATATTAATAATAACATTAAAATAATGTTAAAATATATGTTATTTCATAGTTCATACCCTGTATGGCGAATACAAACAGAAAGCAAACAATTAGTTTAATAAACATTTTCTGTTTTATGTATTCTTATCTATAGTTATCGATAATTATTGTATTTTAAAACAATTTTCACAGACTTTATTGATATATAAAATACAATTTGCTTTACATTAATATATAAATCATAAACAGATGTTTTTAAAAACTACTTAATTATTATAAATATAAATACTTAATAAAATTTAATAAAAATTTAATAATTTATGTAATTTATAGCAACAAGACATTATGGTGTCAATTATATTAGTTCTACACTCTTAAATATTATAATTATATTTATATAATACTCACGTAATAATATACAATAATAATGTATAATAGTATTAACTGATACAATGATTTTTTAGATATTTATTTAGCCATCATTTCTCGATCTAAAGCCAACTTTACATTGAATTCAATTTTATGCAAATTTTTAGCAAAAATATCAGTTTTGCGGATAAAATCATTGATCTCTAAATCGAGGTTAGGATGACATGCTT
>CAJPIZ010003602.1:0-11481 GCA_905368565.1 Medioppia subpectinata
AACCGATTACCATAATCATTGGCCATCGTTAATATATCACGTAATTCCATCACGATCCGGTCAGCCGCACCCTGGGCTGTCAGGCCCTCCCGACACATAATTAAGTACATGTATGTGTAACGAGCTGAGCCCGCGCGCACCTCTTTTCTAAACGAGTAGAGCTCTTTGACCAACATGAAATGCTTGGCGCACGTGATGGCAAACAACTCTAACAGTTCGCTGGATGATAAACCAGAATATTTGTTGGGGTCGAAACAGGCGCTCAGTTCGCTCAATATTAATAGCATGTTCGGGAAACAATCCACCTGTCTAAACAGGGTTAAAATAAATTATTAATTAAATTTAGCTAGCTGTATAAATGATTTTTTAAATTAATGAGCTTATTTGATTTTTTATTTACTTCATGTCCATAAACTCTTCGTACGAAATTAATTCGCCATGCTCATTTAGTTGCCGCTTATACGTGATGGCCGTACCGTACGACCCAATCCATCCCATAGCGTACCGCTTGTGTCGGCGCATTTGGTCGACACTTAAACACCGGCCCAATCGGTCGATCGCCGTTACCAGCACTCTGTCCATCGGTGTGTTGTCATCGCTACGGCCGGTGCTGTACTTTCGCTGCCATTTACTAGTTAAATAAGCAACATTTTAATTGTGGTAAATTTAATACAATAAGATAATTAGTTATAAATAACTTAAAACTAATACAGCAACATATTTTTAAAAACTGTAATTAAATTTAGTGATGAGGTAAGTATTTTTAATGTAAATACTAATTATTTAAATATGGAAATTAAAAAATTATAAAAATTCATTTTTATTGTATTAAATAATAACAAATACAAGTTAATTTATTAAATTTATATTTAAATCATAATCGTTCAACATTGTCCATTTATTACAATAAAAGTTATTCTTGCAAAATAAACAATATACATCTATTTAACTTTATAAACTTACTGTATCTCTTTTACATCACTGATACCATCAAGGTGATCGTCAAAGGCAATGGCAAACACACACCAATAATTCATCACGGCAAAATGATCATGATTATCGATGGTGTATAAGAGGCTACAATAATCAGCTAGCTGGTCAGAATCACCCCATTCAGTGCCATATATTTTAATAATTTCACGCACAACAATTGCCTGGGAGTCGGGATTGTGTCGGTTGCGATCAATAGGCTTTATCTGTAGACCACTTATGCTATAGTCCAACAATTGAGCATGGTCATCGGGGTCAACATGTTTGATATTTAAACGTCCTAGTTGTTGGTATTGTTTGGGTAGAGTGCCGGCGAACGTATTCATTTAGTAATCACTGTATATTTATTAAACTAGTTGAATTTGTTATGATTTATTTTACTTATCTAGTTAATTATTTGTGATTAATTTTACCTTAATTTATTATGGAGTAATTTATTATAATTTATTTATAAAGCACACTGAAATTCTTACAGTAAATATTTTTTATTTTATAAAGTTGAAATATTTAACGCATTGGTGCACTTTACATTGAATGAATTAGTAAGCAATTTATCATTGTGCAAAATTCTTTAAATAAAATGTTTTTACGTAAATACTTTTAAGTGTAATTTTGCTCTTATATAAAAACAATATAAAATAATTTTACTTATCGTAAGCTTAAATTTGTTTTTTAAATTTAATATAAGAATTTGTGAGATCAGTATTTTATAATTAAACATGAACATTGTTTTAAACATTTTAATTGTTTTATTTTAACATTTCTATGGAAATGGACTTTTTAACTTAATAAATATTTAAATGTAGAACAATAATATTTTATTGTATTTATTGTGTGATTTTAAATTAAATTGATTTGATATTTGTGACAAGTAAATTATATTAGGAATTAGTATTGTAATTTAAAGCCAGGTGACCACCGTCTACGACCAAGTTGGTGCCGGTTATAAATGACGAGTCAGGGGCCGCTAGAAACAGTATGGCCGACGCAATATCATCAGGCATGCCACATCTGCCAACAGGGTACTTTGAAGCCAGATGTGCATTAAAACTTTCGTAGTCAACCCCCATAGAACTGATCAGGTTTGTATAAGTACTACCTGGACTAATAATTGGATATTTAAATAAATAAACTATTATTTTTTGTAAGAAATCACTAAAATTGCACAAAGGTAATTTACATGACACTATTAACCCGGATGCCTTTAGGGGCCAATTCGACTGCCATACAATTAGTGAACATATTCACAGCCACTTTCGACATACTGTACGGCGAGTTATTTGGCGGCTATTAATAAATAACTTGACAGTATTATAAATGTACAAGTTGTAAATCGCCATGCTACAATAAAATATAACTACTAACCGGTTGTATCGCCGAAACGCTTGATATGTTAATAATATTACCACGTGTTTTGGCCAAATGGTCAACACATATGTGTGTCAAATATACCATAGAATGCAGATTTGTTTGCATTATATCTCGGTAAGTGTCCATATATGACGTGTCCGTAATAGTTGCGTATTTCTGCGCGCCTGCGCAGTTGACCAATACGTCCAATCGGCCAAACTTGGCTATGGCTGCGTTGACCAATCGGTGCATATCTGACTCACTGTTAACATCACCCGCCATTGCCAGTACACCACCGCCCGCAGCGATATTCCTGCACTCTGTAGTCACGTCAGACATTTGCTGGTCATCGTAGAGACCGGTTATAACCACGTGCGCGCCCGCCCGGGAAAATTGTTTTACCGTGGCCGCGCCGATGCCCGAGCTCGACCCGGTGACCAAGGCTACTTTTTCGTTAAAGTTGTATTTTATTGACATTTATAAATAATAAATGATTTATATTTAAAATTTATTGTGGTTAATTTTATTTTTTAATACAATAAATAATATTCTAAAACTACTAAAGTATATAAACTTTATATTTGTACTTTTTATAAGTTATGTTGCTTGAAATAAAATATATTGTTATGTTTGTTTAAATTATATTATTGATCGACAATCAAGTATCCCAGGGCAACTTAGTGTTGCCACATGGCATATTGTGCTTAAATTGAATGTTTAATTATTTTATTAATTGATTTATCAAGTAAATCAAAAAATATATTAATAAAATATAATCGCAAACACTATCACAAATTCAGTAGAATGTGATATAATAATTAAATTTTTAATTCTTTATTTAAAATGACGTTTGTACATTAATTGATTGAATACTGTGAATTTGATTCTGGCTAACCTACAAACACATTACCCGATCAATATGTTTGATTATAATATTATGTTATGTTTGTTATCAAATCTTTATTTAGGTGAATTTTGATAACAAATAATCACTTTTATTTAAGTCAATTGTATTTTTACAATCTGAAAGTCTAGCACTACTATTACATTATTTGTAAATAAAACTGCAATATTAAAATATAAAATAATCGATGATGCTGATAGCGTGCCATTTAAAGTATACGAAAATTATAATAAATTAATAATTGTTAATAATAAGGTATTATTAAACAGATTAATTTTTAATCAATATGGGTATAAATAAACATTTATATTAATTAAATGATATTCTGTGTTATAATAAAAATTAATCATAAAATACAACATTTGACTAGAAAATGATTTTAGTATAATAATATAATATATTTATTATTTATATCTATTTATTTTATAATTGTCTTATGAAATATAATGTAAACATTAATATGTAAACAATATTTAATTAATAAAAATATTTAATCTAGTTTATTTACCATAAGAAAGTCACAAGTTTCATTTTTGCATATTTATGAAGACTGTATTAAATATGTTATACATGTAATATATACAATTTATATATTTTTTGTTGTTGAACGTTGATCAAGTTTTATTATTGGCGAGTTCTTCAAACTAAATAAAAGCGGTGACACGGGTGTAATTTTTATAAACTAAAATTTTGCACTGAAATGTATTGGAGATTCAAATGCTTGATCAGATGTTGTGACCGTTGGTTTTTAGGAGGAGTGGTTTGCCTCCAATACATTTCAGTGCAAATTTTAGTTCATAAAAATCACACGGGTGTCACCGCTTTTATTTAGTTTGAAGAACTCGCCAATATGCTTACTAATAAAAACTTAAATATTGTTATAAAAATTAAATTATTCAGAAATTAATTATATTAATTTTATTACAATAACACTCAATAAATTTAAGTGAAATTTATATTATCTAAAAGCTGAAAATGTCAGCACCTACCACATAAAATAATTAAATAGGATAGTTCACATTAAATAGTTTCAATAATAAAACACAAGTTATTTTTACATAAATTTTAATATATCTTTGATATAATATTGTGTACTACAAAATTAAATAATACAATAATTTTAGTCACAAAAATTTTACTACTTTTAGTATTTATTTTGTTTCAAATAAAATAATTGTACATTATATTTACATAATTAACGCTCATAGATTTGATGGTTAATTGCATGTTACATGGGGTGTAGAAGCATATTTATGAGTCACACACTTCTGGCCTGAACCTTCAAGAAACGTTATCGATGTTGCTAACACTTGTTCCAGTCTCACTTTCTCAGTTGCGGCACAGGTGAACTAATTTTTAAAATGTATATTACAAATTAAATTATCATGACAAATCGACAGAACAATTACTGTTTATACTAACATCTTTAGCTTTAATGCAATCCATCTCGGCCCACAGTGCGCAACACATGTAGGCATTGTCAGTGGGTTTTGTCGGGTAGTTGGGCACTGCAGTTGTAAAACATGTTTCTACGGTAGCGTAAGTTCGTATAAAACATGGATCTTGGGCCAATTCATCGATCACATCGTTGACATTGTTCACATCGTTCAGAATGTGGGTAAGAAAATGGCCACCATAGGCGCTATGGGCTGCCACCAACAATACAGCTAGTACAATTAATTTTGACATTGCTATACTAGTTTTGTGTTTTAAATTAAATACCTAATTTCTTTTTTGCTAGTTTATATACAATCTATTTTCTGAGATATAGATGCACTAATTTGGTTAATTTTGCACACGGCAATGAGCTGATTAAAAATTATTTAATTAATAACCACTTATGAATATGGCAATTTTTGATTAAATTTTAATCTGATAGAGATATTTAGTTTCTGTACAAAATAAAGAAATTTAATAAATTTGAACATTTTCTACTAAATTATGTAGTGTTTGATAAAATAATAAATATTTGTTTAGTAAAATTATTTCTGTTTAATAGTTTATTTTAATTAAATAATTGCATTTTTAAATACGAAATATTTACAATATTCCATATTGATTGTTATACAAACAATATTTAATTAATGATATATTGCGGGATTATTTACTAGATATATGTTTAATTTATTTATTATAGGAACAGTCACAAGTTTATTTTTTGTATATTTATGAGAGCTTTAAAAAAGTTATATAATGTAATGTAGAATAATAGTAATAGATATGATTTTACAAGTACAGTATAATAAAGGTATTAGTTAATAATAATTTAAATATAATACTAGAGATAAATTTTTATTAAAATAAATGTTTATATTCAAATAATAAATAATCTATATTTTAGTATAATGTTTGTGAAACCAAAATATTCTCAAAAAACATCAATTGTAAATAAAATTTTACGCTATTTAGACCAACATGTCCCATTGATAATCCAGACTTTAATATGGTTTCACCGGTTTATGGGTCTAACATTTGGTGGCATTAGCCTAAAAACGGGACAAATATCTCAAAATAAATATTGGAAAATATTTGGTTATTTATCATGTTTATTTTTTATTGGGTTTGAATTATACCTTACAATAATGTCTATAAAACAATTTGATTATGTAATGAAGCAAGCATTTGGCGAATTAATGTACATACCTGCTTTATTTATATCATCGCAACTGTTTGAAATGCTCATTAAAAATATAATTGTATTTAAAATAAACAACAATGGGTTCAACATGATCAAGCTATTTGTAGACAACATTGGACCATATATAAAACACCGTATAACAGCTCGTATAATTATGATATTTATTACCTGGCTGCTGCACTTAGTTTTGATGATCAACATCTATTATAACACCATAGTTAGAAATCCCCAGTTTTCAACTATTGCTCAATATATATATGGCCTTTCATTTGTATTTGTATTGTTTTATTTATGGATACCCCACTTATTTATATGGATTACCTCGTCATATTGTATTGAGTAAGTAATTTGAGAAATTTAAATACCAATAAATATAATTAATAAAATTACACAACCTATAATAGCGTGATGAATTATATTTGTGCGGACAATAATAATGTGACATTTAATGACATCTATCCGAGTGGTATGATTAGCTCATGTAAGTTTAATATAAATGTAAATTAAATATACATTTTATATATTACATGTACTTTAAATTAATTTAAAAATATTAAAAAAACTAATTACGTTATTTATTAATTACTATATAAACTAGATTACGATTATATAAATATTCGGGTCAACAGAAATACAATGAGCAGCAAAATAGTGTATAATAAGAAACTATACGTTAAAATACGGGAGACATTGTGTGTTTTGGACAGATGGTTAAACTACACACTAGTGTTGACCACAATTCATACGATGTTTACAATAATGTTAAGCATATACACTTGTACCCTGGTGCAGACAATACCTTTCCTAAAACATTTTGTGCATTCAATGTTATTTAATAGCCTATCGGCCAGTATTTCAACGATTATGTCGTGTTTTATATGCGGTTTAGTGTCGACTAAATCGGCAAAACTTCAGCGCATTTTGCATGAGATTAATGCCAGGGATTTGTCGGACGACGAGTACAACGAGTGGCTTATGTTTGGGACAATTGTACGAAACACTCGTACGTTTGGATTCACGATTGGAGGTTACGCTGTGTTTGACAAATTAACTTTCATTGAGGTAAATGTGTATAGCATTATTATTATTATACTTATCCTTTTATTATTCTATGTAGATATTCTCGTTTATACTGTACTACACCGTCATCTTGGTGCAAACACGATTGGTGTAAAAATTAAAATTTGGACACTTGTATTGCAAATTATAATAAAATAATAATTGTTAATAGCTTATTATAACAATATCAAATGTTTAAACAATATAAAGAAATAAATATTTATATTTATAAATAAACATTTTATACATAGAATAGATGAAGATATTTTATATTAATTAAATCTTAAGTCATATTTTGTAATATAATAAAAGTTTTGACATTATTATATTGATCGTTACTAACACATTGTTACTGTTAGTAATTTATTTAATTAGTAAAATGCTTGTGAATATAAGAAAAATTTATCAAATATTTGAATAGATTATTTATTATTTATATTGCATATGGATTTATAAATAAATAACATTTGATTAATAATGGTACAATTAATAAAATTACAGAATATTGCATTATTATTTACTAAATACATTTTGCTAAAAGTCACATATCATAGAAAAAGTCAAAAGTTTTAGTTATTAAAATGTTTATAACACTTATAATTCTGTGCAAATTAATAAATACCAAGTTAAATTAATTTCATCAAATATTAAAATATAAATAATAACATGTTTGTCAAATCGCATAATAAGCATAAAACATATCGTCCATCCAATAGTGTATTACATTATATGGACCAACATTTTCCAGTTATAATCCGCATATTAATATGGTTTCATCGGTTTATGGGCATAACATTTGGCGGCATCACTATTAATATATGCAGGAATAAAGGGACAATTCATCAAAATAAATATTGGAAAATATACGGCCATGTAACATGGTTGTGCTTTGTTTGCTACGAGTTTTATCTTACGGTGTTTATTATAATTAATTTTACCAAGATTAATCAACATGTTTTTGATGGGTTCACTTTATTTATACCAATATTATTTATGGCATCGCAAGCATTTGAAATATTCATCAAGGATTTTATTGTATATCAAATTAACAGCAATGGGTTTAAAATGATCAAGCTAGTTGTTGATAACATTGGACCTTATATTAAAACACGTATAACTCGGGGCATAATTGTGATATTTATTATATGGCTGCTGCACATTATTTTGCTTATTACTATGTACGTAATTACCGTTGTGAAAAATCCCAATTTTACCACGTTGCGTGACCTAATAGAAGGCCTTGTATTTGTCTTTGTTTTATTTTATTTGTGGTTACCATACATATTTATATGGGTAATATCGGCCTATTGCATAATGTTAGTATAATTAATTTATCGTATGTTATCCCATTAATCTAGTTTAATTGTAGCATAATTATTTAAAATGCAAAAATTACACTAGGATAATTGACAATATTTGTATGGAAACAAGTGATGGGCCGTTTAATAATAACTATCCAGGTGAAATGATTGGATCATGTAAGTAAATGATGATATTGGTAATTAAAAATGTTTATAAAATTAATATGTTTGTTAAATTAAACAATTAGATTGTGATTACATAAACATTCGCATCAAAGGGCATACTATGGGTAGAAAAATAGCATATAATAAAAGATTATTTGTTACAATGAGAAATATGCTAAATATTGTGGACAAGTGGTTACACTACTCACTAATATTAAACACAATTCACACAATATTTATCATGATGGTTAATCTATACGCTATAACCCTATTATCTAATCGGCCAATAATGTTAGGCGCCTCAAGAATTGAAATAACTCTTAAACAAAATGAGCTAGATCTATTCTGTAAAAAGTAAAATAGAGTTCCATATGTCTAGTTTTTTGTAGCAAAAAATTATTGAGATCACGTGATTAGAACCCAAAAATTTCTGGGTCAAATCGATTTGCCATGTTTTTTGCCCACCTCGAAGGGGGCTAGGAAGGGGGCGGGTATGCTCATCTTTAGAGGAGATGTCAAAGACTATGATAGCAAAGTTTGACTTAAATTCATTCAGCCATTTACGAGAAATTGTTAATTTTATTAACATTAGGTCTATGGGGAAAAATGGTTCNGGAGGAGATGTCAAAGACTATGATAGCAAAGTTTGACTTAAATTTATTCAGCCATTTACGAGAAATTGTTAATTTTATTAACATTAGGTCAATGGGGAAAAATGGTTCTGAAGTCGACTTTTTATAACAACGAAAATGTAGTACAAAAAGGTCAAAATTGGGCTATTTTTGTCCAAATATTATGTCAAATTTCTTGAATAATTTGTTCGCTACGAAAGAATATTCATTTGAATTTCATGAAACTTTGCTATCATAGTCTTTGACATCTCCTCTAAAGATTAGCATACCCGCCCCCTCCCTAGCCCCCCTCGAGGTGGGCAATAAACATGGCAAATCGATTTGACCCAAAATTTTCTGTGTTGTGGTCACGTGATTTTAATAATTTTTTGGTACAAAAAGCTAGACATGTGGACCTTCATTTTACTTTTTCCAAATTTAATCTAGTCCTTCTAGTTTAGCTGTAATCACAAAAACCGCGCGGACAGATTCATTTGACTTGGTTAATAAAATGATTTATCTTTTAGACCAATGATAATATTTCACAACAAAGTAATAATAGAAATTATATATTATAAATAAATTACAGTTAAGTATTATAATATTAAGATTTAAATTAAATAATATCTATATTAATATTCTTTTACAAGTTAATGCAATTTATTTACTGATACAATACACGAATATTGTTAATTAATTAAGTTGGTTATATCCTAAATCAGAACAGAAATGAACAAATAGTTTGCAACATTTTGTAGCTTAATAAACACAGATTCTATCGCATATTATATTGTAAATAAACTCTATCTATTAATGATATAAATTAAATTGATCATGTTTGGTTATTTTGCTTTTAAATAGATAATACTCATTTAAAAATCATCTATGCAAAATTCTCACTTATTTATACAATTAAAGTGTAGTGTAATAAATGTTAACGTCGATTTGAATTAGCCAAATATTTATACAATCATAAAAAATTAGGTTTTGGCCACAAAGTATTTATTTTGTATATTTCAATAAGGTAATTTTGGATTCATAAATATATTTTAATTTTTGTAATGTTAGTGTACCAGAATATATTATTTTTAAAAATAAAAACCACTCTATTACATAATCCATAAGTACTTAAGTATTTAGCGTATAATATAATGCTATAAACACTTAAATATATTTTACAGGTTGTGTATTATAAATAATTTGTGATTAATATTGTTGTATTTTGCAGATAGTTTACATTTAAATTATAATAAATAGTTTTAGTAAATTAAGCAGGTTATTATTATGATTTAATTTAATTTAATATAATTTATGATGACTAATTTTATTAATTAGTGATAGTTAAATTCAGCATTATTTTGATAAGTACATGTAAAACCATGCAAACAATACTTTATTACATTGTTATTATGTTATAGTAATTATATGATTGGAATTAATAAAGTTGTTAATATTTTAATATAAATAAATTAATCGATAAACCAATTAAAATTATGATCAAATATTTTGAAATAATTTTTATATAATAATTAAATACATTTGAATATTTATAAAATCTATTTAAAGTACCAAGACGGACCAACTCAGCCAAACGCAATATTTTTTAAACATAGTAATATAATTTAACAAGTTTCAAAAATTATATTACAGTTTAATATTAAAGCATTATTGTTATTAAAAGGTGCAGAGATTGATAAAGCACATTTTAATGGTACGAATGTTTTTTCCGCATCATTGTAATTCGTTTCAAATGCAAAAGGTTTGGCCCACGTTAAAATTATATTATCATTGTAAATGTAGACATGCTAAGATTTAATTCGTTATTTCATTTAAATTTGATGTATTATAATTACCATAATGTTTTTAAATAAAATAATTTAGTGTTAATTGTAGTAAAATATTTAAATGATTAAAATTATTTGTGAAAAATAGAAACTAACATCAACAGGGTTATTTAAATTATTGTACAAATAATTCCTTTATAAATTTTATATGAATTAAACCATTTAATTACGTATAGACTGTATAATAAACGTAAACTATTATCACAAATTATTTCTAATAAATAAAAAATTTTAATTGGGACCGTTTGAAATGAAGATATTTTTAACAAGGTATATGCTGCATCATTTAAGACCAGTTCATTTATACATAAAGAGGCGTTAGATATATCTTGTACATCAATTATTTATTTGTAATTATAACAATTGTTTTGGCTATAATGAAAAATGCCATGATGTTATTGAGGTGTACTCAAATTGGGTATGTAGACACTTTTTCGAAAGACATTTTTTCGAAAGACATTTTTTCGAAATCGTTTTTTCGAAAGACATTTTTTCGAAAGACATTTTTTTCGAAAAAATTAATTTAAATTTACTTTAAACTCATTAGATTAAGTTAAATTGCTAATAATATCATTAGTTAAGTTATTATAAGTTAGTTTAGGTTAGTTTAGGGTAAGTT
>CAJPIZ010003603.1:0-11479 GCA_905368565.1 Medioppia subpectinata
TGACCATCACGTCTATATTTATCACGGTAGAATTGATTTCAATTCTCTTACGGTGTATAAACACATGGAATGTGTGAAAAATGTCAAATTCTGTATTTTTGTCAGAATACAGAATATTCTGTTTGGACTATTATATTATATATTTTAGTAATTTTTAAAATTTATTTAGTTAATTAAAAATTAATTGCATATTTTATTTAAAGCTAAAGTTTTGTTGTAATGTTCTAAATATTTAAGTTAATAACAAAATTTAGTTAAACGGTATTTTGTATAAAGTATTAATTTATAGAATTTAATATTTTTACTTTTCTAAAACATTTTGACAAAAACAAACTATATATATTGTTTACAATCATAGTTATTACTATTTTTAAAAATAAATATACAATACAATTGGTATTGTTAACACATGTTAATTTTAAATTAATTAAGAAATTGTTTAAAAAATAGAACTAAAATGTTATTTTCTGTTTTGTAAATTTAATAATGTTAAATAAATGGAAAAATAATTAAATAACCAAGTACACATTCTTAAACAATGTCGGATTGCACAATGCGGTATTAAAAATATAAATGAAAAAACTTAAACATGTTGCAAATATATTAAAATAAATATAAAATGTTTAATATTTTTACTAATCATGCACTATCTGCACTTAATTAGAAACTGTAGCTATATGTTAATCAATTAATTTATACAATAATGGTATTTTATATATTGTAACAATTGGGGTGCGACTATCGAGTGGTTTTATTTTTAATTATTGTTTATTTGTTAGTAATTATTGGATAATTATTTTTAAATATACTATATTCAATTGAAAATATAACAATGTTAAATTGTTAGGTCTGGGCTGTAGTAATGACCAGCAAAAGCAGTTGGTGTGGAAAGAGTGGTGAGTCTTAATCTGAGCCGACCTTAGCGTTCAGCAGCTGTTCCCGGAGTGGTTGCCGTCGGATGTGTTAAACATTATGTGATACAAATTAAAACATCAATTGGTATGTATACTAAATATATAAATGAACTTAATTTATATATTATGCTCAATTCAACTTAATGCATAAAACAGCTTTTATTTTAGTATGGAATGTATACAAGTTATTGTATCAAGTATGATTCTAACGCAATTATTTATAATAATGTATTGTAGATGGTTTAATTACTATTGTTATAATTAAATAAATTTTATAAACTATGATTTAACTAAAATAATTAAAAATTAAATCTTATCCAAAAACTTGCTAAAATTATAACAATCATCACTTATCCGCACCGGTAGTTATATTGTATAATTATATTGTAAACACTGTAATATTTACGTGAAAAACTTTTAAAGTTTAATAAAATTTTTAAATAATAAAGTAAATGGATGGATTGAAAATCGACATATTTTTAAATTTTATTAATTTCTAATTAATAATATACAAATAATTAATCATCATAATTATAATTATAATTAATATGGTTTAGTTATGCATAATACTTTCCATGTTATTGCATAAAAATATTTACAAATGATTACTTAAAAGTAAACACTATTATTTTATATAAAATTTAAAACCTAGAACACTTTGTTAAATCAATTCAAAACAAACTGCAATCTTGGCTAAATTGTAGTTTAAAATTATAGTAATACATTAAATGTATTTAACATGGTCATATAATTTGCGCGTTAATAATAATCTAATATAAAGAGATTTAGTTTTTAAGTTAATTTAAGTTTTGAATAAATTTAAATTATGAAATAAAACAAAAAAGGCTTGGGCTATCGTACTTTTTAATTATGATCAATTTTGGTTAACCAATTTAAATAATTTGCACTGTTTTTGATTTGTATCATGGTAATTTATAGAATTTTTGTATAATTTCTTTAAGCTCATATTATTTACACACTTTTATAATTTAAACGTAAATTTGAACTTCGTATGTTTACTATACTAACTATACAAACATTGTTTATTAAATATTATTTATTTTCACAATTGTACATTAATGAATTTATTAAACTTATTAAATTTAAAATGTATTTTCTTCCGCCTCTGATTTTTCATTAAATTAATATTTTCAAATTGATGAATTATATAAATTAGGGAATTATAACTATATTACAGTTTCGGAGTAAATAACTAGAAATATTGAGAAATAGGGAAGTAAATACACATAGTTATATTGGACTAATTAAAATCTTCTCAAATATATCTTATTTTAATTATAGTAAATATTAAATTTAATAATTACAAACAATTAATGCATAATTATAATTTATATTGGTACATTATTACTTAAATTAATGAAACAATTTTTATTTAAAAAAATTATAACCAAATAATAATGAACATACATGCTATCAGTATTACCATTTAAAAAAAATAATTAACTTATTTACATTGTCACAAACTAAACAACTGTGTAAATCAACAGTTCGTTATGGTATAGTATTTTAATTAAATAGAAATCTATTTACAATTAATGAAAATTTTAATTATAATTTTCAACCTTTACAAAAAATAAATGGGAAATAAAACGACCATAATTTTTATACAATTATATTAAGAGCTGGAAGTGACGCCATGTTTACAATACGCCTTCATTCATATTTATTATAATTAACTTTAAATAAATATTATACAATGAGTTTAACTACTTTGTATATTTATAACGTTGAAATTTCTTATCATTATAAATGGTTAAATTAAATATTTAAACATATAGTAAAATAAAAATCTTAACTGTTGCGTATTCCCAATTTATTATTAAATCCATGGTTTAATATATTTTATATGACTTTTGATTTCGACAGTTTTGACATTTCTTACTGGAAAATACTTTAATATTAACTGCAAATTATTTTCTAGTATTTTTAACTTAATTATTAGTTTGCGATATCAATACAAATATAATTAATTTAAATATAATGGTAAATTAATTAAATAATTTTTTGTCACAACTTTAATTTAGCTGAATCTGAAAGCATTTGCTTTGATATTTATACCATTTTAAACTAAAATTATATATAAATTAAATTGGAATTAGAATTTATAAAATAATTAATGTTATAATAGTTTTAATCATTTAATGTCATTTTATATTTAATAATAATTAATCAAAATAAAATATAATTTATTAACAAAATAATGAAATCTGAAATCGTGCAATATTTAATTGATTTAACAATTTTCAATGCCTTTATTATATCATGTGCTATGTTAACATGTGTTAATTTGTAATGTATTTAGTTTGCCATTAAAATATTGATTGTTTTAAATTTATAATTGCCAAAGTAATATGAAAAATGCGTAAATAAAAACTGTAATTTAGCCTTAATTATTTAATTAATATAATTATCAATATACATTATCAATTTGATTGGCAGAAGAAACAATACCCTTAATTTATAAATTTAATTTTATTTATTTGAATTTCCCTCTCTAATCCCCACCCTATGGAAAATAACATGGGATCCCATATAATGGTTGAGACATTAGACACCAAATAAGTTTACTTTAAAAATATTCTTATTAAATTAATTAAACTCTTATAATACTGTTACAGTTTGTATTCTTAAAAGTAATATTTAACGATGTTAACAATTCAAATACTGTATAAAATGTTATTTTTTATAATAATAATCACGTTGTAAAACTTTATTTATTACATTAAAAACTTTATTCATAATTTTAATTCAATAAATTATAAATAATTTATAAATATTTTTGAATGACATTTTTGTTTTAATTAATTTTGTATAACAATGATAAAACTTATAATTAAATTTTGATAATTTGCCATTGATAGGATTAAAATAAGTTTAGTATTAAAAAACATCTCATATTTTACATTGTTTAAAGATAAAATTTAATAATATTTTATAGTAATTCAATCAAAATTAATTATGATTAAAAATAATTAAACATGCTCGTCGGTTCTAAATCAATATTATAAATATTTTCATATTGATAAATTATATAAATAAAATGCCATTGCAACAGATAAATATTGTGCAAGTATTCAAGTATTACAATTTGGCAACGTAAAATAATTTACTAAAATTGATAAATATTTAATTAACAGACTTTGCTGTGTAAATCTTACAAATTAATACTTAAATGTGACATTTTTAAAAATAAATATTTATGAACTTAATTAAACTTGTATTATACCTAAATTGTATTTATTTATATTTAAAAATATATTAGACTAATTATACTCTAAATTTTAAGTAATTTAATGTTTTATATCTTACTTTTAAATATTTTATTATAAACTCATAAAGTAAGGAACCCAATATTAAAGTATAGCCATAAATTTATGCTATAATTCCATGGTAAATATTATAGGGTGGGCCGGGTGGAAAAGAGGCCAGAACAATCTTATATTACACTCAAATCATGGTTGAATTGTGGTGTAAAAATTTATAATGACATATAATAAAATATTCTTGATTTTGTAGACGGAATAATATCAAGACTATGCATTCGAGAGTTACCAATTTAATTATATATTTAACTCGAAAAATTATATAAATAAAATATTTGAAATTACAATATCAAGATCACATGTTGAAATTAAAAGTTATAGAAAATCACATTTATTATTAATCCAATAAGTTCATTAACTTTCTTAATAATTTAATATGGTCTAGATAATTACATTAAATGACAGTTTGTTAGCATTTTTTTATTAAACTATTTTATATAATGTACGTACATTGTAAATAAATTTTATGCAAACAAACCACCAAGAATAGAGTGATTAGAATTGTTTAAATGAATAATATTAAATTTTGTAATAAAATAGTAAATGAAATACAAAATTATTTAAGCAAGCTATTAAGTTAAAAATATAATTACAATCCAAAGTCTCTTATTGACCATTATATTAAAATATATATTTCAATGTTTATATCAATTATTGAATTGGAATGAAATTACAGTTTATTGAGGTTTTATTTTAGTCTCTCTCTCTCTCTCTCTCTCTCTCCCTCTCTCTAACTATTATTTAGTTCAAAATGTATATAAATTAATTAATATATTTAAAAAAAACATTAACCATATTGTAAAGGGTGTACATCAATCGACTATCAAAGTTGAATATCTCGAAATGTATTCGATCTAGAAATTCAAATTATATACAACAAAATTGGGGGAGTTTTTGTTATGATATGGTCAATACGCTTGACCTAATGTAAAAGTTACTTTGCACTAATAATAAATACAATCCACGGCGACTATTCGGGCTGTACTACCCGTCCTTTTTGAATACCGAGAAACATGGTATAACTGGATGTACACGTGCTTTACATTTCATACATATTATCACGTTATCATCTGAAGTGACTCTCGGAACCATTAGTATTACAAGCATTCCATTAATAATTTTAAGATTATAACTAGGTTTGATAATGTTCTAAAATTTAGAATCTAAATGTAATGTAAAATGACAATTATGGATTTTGAGCAAAAAATTAGTTTTGTAGAATAATAAAAAATTTAATTTCCATTTTTCCAATTACCACATTTAATTAATATCATACTAAATTACTTTTGTATTTTAATTTAATAAATTACAGTTTTTAATCAAATACAGCATAGAATACAAAACCACAAAAAGTGTCATGTGTATTTTTAGATTCATAGTTATCCGATGGTGATATTTAAAAACTGATTTCACCATGTTAAATCCAAATAGATTTTCTTATTTGCTCTATATAAAGTTAAATAAAACCATGTTGGCATACTTTTAAATTGTTTTAACCTGCAAACATTATCATACAAAATCAATAAAATGTTTATAATTAAACAAAATCATATGTATTGTATTTTTAATATTGCTTTTTAAAAACAATAAACTGATCCGCATTTAAATGTAATTATAAATTATGGTAAAATTTATCAAATAAAATATTGAAACCCCATACTGCACAAGGCCAATATAACTTTATTTGTTAAGTTACTTTTATAATATTTAATATCTATTTATAACTTACAGTATTTAAAATAATTATGATCACAAATAGAAAAGAGCTTTATATTAACAATTCTATTAAAAGTTTAATTTAGAAACAAAATGGAAAACACATTAATAAACAGTTTTATAATTTGCATTGCTAATTATATAATTATTATGATTTGTCAACTTTATGATTTGAAATATAATAAATATAAATATAATTATAAGTTATATATATAATTATATAAATATAATATAAATATAATTATATTAGTTATAATTTATAACTAATCGAAGGGGTATTTGCCAATATTAATTATTTTTATGTTATTGTCTTTATTATCATAAACCTTATTGCATAATGTACAGTTTTTAAATAATTTAAACACATAAACGTGTTTTATATAAACTTACTTATATTATATTATAATTAATTATAAACATAAAATTAATATTTAATTGTTTAATTGCAACAGATTATTGTTATTATATGCAAGCATAAAAATTTGGCAACTTAAAATTAGCCGATTTAGCTGTGTAAAATTTACAAATTAGTAGTTATATGTGATATTTAATTTGTATAAATATTTATAAACTTAATTAAATTTTAAATATATCTAAATTGTATTTATTTATATTAAAAATAAGTGATGTGGCTTTACTCCAAATATTAAGTAATTTAATGTTTTATATTTTACTTATAAATATTTTATCATGATATAAACTTATATTGCAATGGCTATAGCTATCTGTCCCATACCATAACTAGTAAAACATTGCATAGCATAGCATTCACATAATTAAAATGAAGGGCAAAATATGAACCCTTCTGGAAAACTCTAAAAACTTTGTTATAATTATAAAATTAGATGCAATTATACCAAAACTAATTAGTCGGATTTCACCGGTTGGCACTATACTGCACCCCCACTGCACCACTGCACCCCTGCACTTCTAAATTTGGGTAAGTATGTATAAATGGGGGCCTGCCCCCCTATGACTGCACTCTATGACTGCACCCCCTATGAATGCACCCCCTATAATTACGTCATAAAATAATGCAGAATATATTTACAAATAAAAAATAATTCTGTTAAATGGAAACAAATATATGTCCAATAATAACAAACAATATTATAATATAAATAACTGTAATTAATAATATACACTTATAATTTATAATTATAAATATCAAAATGATCTATAATTTAAAAAGATTAGTTTACAACTTGTATTTATAGCTTGCTAATTCAATATTATGATTTTGATACTTATAATTTAATGTGTACATTTTCATTTATATTTGCAACTTAATCTGGTTAATTTATTAAACTTATTATAATGTATATATTGCATTATATATTTCAATATTTTTTGCAGTCATAGGGGTGCAGGACTCCACTTATACAAACTTACCAAAATTTAGGGGTGCAGGGGTGCAGTGGTGCAGTGGGGGTGCAGTATAGTGCCAACCGATTTCACCAATTTAATAATATATTTGTCTTGAAATATTATATTAATATAAAAATTGAAATTATATTACAGCTTGATTGTAATGTTTATTTCAACTTTTATTTCAGTCACAACTTAATATCAATATATGAAATTATAATGGTTGTTTAAAAATGTAATAAAATGTAATGTGTTATTGAATGTACAATAGATTAACACGTTGGTAAAAATAAACACAATTTATTACATGATTATAGTTTTATAAATTAAATAAAAATTGGCCATTATACATTTAAAAATACACTTTATATAATTAAAACGAGAATAATTATAATTATTAAATATAATAAATAAACGCTGATCTGGTGTAAAGCCATTGATTACATAAAATTATTATAATGTTAAATCATAACAACAGTTTATGAATAAGTTACAGTTTTCAACTAAAAATGATCAAATTAAATATAACTACATTAAAAATATTAATCATTAAATAGTAGACAAATAGTATTAAACATCATTATGTGAATAACCCTCAATTCACTTGACAATTAATGTAATGTAATAATTATCATTAGAGCCGTATAACTAATGTAGTTCAAACATAATATTAACACTAAAATTAATACCCCCTAACTGAAAAACAGTTATGCTGAGTTAGCCGGGTCTCTAAATATCAATAAATTCAATTCAATATACTTTATTACGTTTAACACATATATTTTTATCATCGTAAAATGCCACTTTAAATGCAAAAAGTTGCTCAAAAAACAAATGTAAAATATAAAACAAAATAAAACACCATGATATCGAATAAATTAACCATAAGCTTAATATTTTGCATTATATGACTGTTCGGGTGTATTACATCACTGCCCTATACCTGGCCTACGAGACCACTGTTGACATACAATTCAAACGGGATGTGATCGTTGAACTGCCGGCACTAACCCTATGCACTAACGTTAGCTACGCGGCCAACCGAACCTACCTGGCCACTCGGTTCCCCGATCAACTTAGCAACTTATCCAACCATGATCATAACAACAATCAATGGATTTATGACGATTACATCTGGCGATTACCCCTCAGTGAACAACTTTTAAACGCCACTATAGGGGCCGGTAGTCTAATACACAAATGTCGTGTTTTAAGACCCATTGGCCTACAAAACAGGGAATCAATCAATGGGTACGTCGACTGTCCACTCATCGCATCCATAAAGGAATCCGTTGACATTTACATCAAGTATTTTACGCTATTCACGCAACACCTGAACCAATCAGCGCCGGGAGGCAACCGCTGGACCACTGATGACAACTACCGTATCGACCAATCAGAGAGTGTGAGACAGACCGGTTGGCCACTGTATCAGCTCGTGCTCCGGGAGGCATACCTTCACAATACGGTACTATACATACACTCCCGGCGCCAGCCGTTTGTCGGTTTTATTTGCGGCCAAACCGATTGCCAGCACCTGAACGCTAGCAAATACCTGAGCCACTCGTTCAGCTACACGCGTTCAATTACTCGTCTACTGCCCCCGCCCTACACTACCCGGTGTCGTGACTACACAACCCTGGGCTACAGGTGTCGGGCCCACTATCTGGCCCGGTGTAGGGCTGAGTACAGCGCCGAACGCCGGGCCGGTTGGCAATCGGATCAGCCCTATAGCCGTGAATACAACGGCAGTGTTGGCTACGCTCCCAACGAGTGGCGTATGAACGACACCGTCGACCGCGCGATGACCGACGAGTGTGACTACCGGTGCGGCACAAGTGATGACTGTTTCACTGAATATTATAGCCTACAGACTATGAGTGCGTTTGAGCGCCAGGAGGACGGGGAAGGGGAGGGACTGTACGGTGTGTTTGTATACCCGCCATCGCAGGCCGATGCGAGGTATGTATGCCAAGCGCTTGCCCTTGGTCAACTAAATGGGCAAGAGCAAAGCTTGCCCAGCAAAATGAGACAAGGGCAAAATCACTAAAATGACCCTAATTTGACCAGTTGTTCCTATCAGTCCGAGATATTCACAACAAATTATTTTTATAAACTTATTTACAATTTAAGCCTAATTTCAACAAAATTTTGCTGGGCAAGGGCAGGCGCTTGCCCTTACCCTTCAGCACATGAATTTAAATTATAAAGTTAAACAAAAAAGGCTTGGGCTATTGTACTTTTTAATCATGATAAATTATTATTGATAACGTTTGGCTACCAAATTTATACAATTATGTTCTTGATTTGTATCATAGTAATTTATAGTTATAGTACTTTTTTATACACCCTTTGAGCTCATATTTAATACACACTCTAATTGGTAATACTTTTATATTGCAATATATTTGCACACTCTTATAGTTTAAAAATAAATTTAATGTTAAAACAATGCAAACATTGTTTAGTGAATTTGATTTATTTCTACACTTATACATTAATGAATTTATTAAACTTATTAATTTTAAAATGAATTTGAGAACTATCTGACGGTTCCATTAAATTAGTATTTTTAAATTGATGATTTATATAAATTAGGAAATTATAACTATATTACAGTTTTAAAGTAAATAACTAGTAATATTAAGAATTACCAGATTAAATAGTTAAATGTTTTCGTTACCTGGACCCTTTAGTCGATGCCTTATTTGGTTACATTGTCACAAATATAACAAATATGTGAATTTACAGTTCTTTATGGTATAGTATTTTAATTTAATTAGCATTGTATTACAGTTTGTCTTAATTCATCTCTCTCTCTCTCTCTCTCTCTCTCTCTCTCGTAATTAATTTGTTTTATATATTGTTATCATGTTAATTAAATAATTAGATAAATAATTTTACATTTAATATTTTATTCTAATTTATAATATATAATTAATAAACAAACTAATAATATTAAATTAATATAACATATTTTAATAAATTCATTTGTCATTCAGATTTTTTATTTAATTAAATAGTAATTTATGAAATCAAGTTTACAAACAATGTTATGTTTATATGAACAATGCTCATCTTATGACTCACCCGAATTATAGTTAACATATAGCATCGCTGTGCGATCCATGTTTTATTAAATATTATTTAAATGTAAAAACTGTAATAGTTGTCTAAAAATTAGATTTTATATAGTGTAACTTTATAATGATAATATAAATGGCCTGTACAATCACGACTGAATTTTATTTGTAAATTTAATTATGAATTGTAATATTATTTTAAGAATTAAATATATATAATCTAGTTATTTTTAAATTTGAGTTTGTGGTGACCGGCTAATAATTGATAGTATTAATATTATCATGAGCATTTATAAAATTATTTTTATAGAGTTGGCTGTTTAATTTAATTAATTAAATTTTTATTAACAATTAAATATATTTTGGTAAGCAATCTATACTATGTGTAATGAAAAATTGATGTAAATTAATTGCTAAATTAAGTATATTTGTGTATTGTACTTTACTTGTTTGGTATTATTAATAATTATTTAATTGTGAACTGTAACATTATTTTAAGTAAACAATTAATTTAATGTTGTCATTTATAATAATATTTATGGACTTTAATGTATCTCGCAGCATTATATTAATTAATATTTATTTAAGTAATTCTTTAAAATTTTTATAAAAATTTAATTTAATTATCTTGGTTAAATTTTGTTACATTCGTAATATTATAATCAACAAATAAAATAAAAATTGCAAAACAAAATAAATAATTTTGGTTAAATAAAAATAATAATATGCAAATAAATTAATCATGCTGATCTAATATAATAAATATAGCTCTGCAATATTTAAAAATTAATATTATGCGCCAATGTTATAGTCAATCAAACAGTGTGAAATGATTCAGTGACCAATCAACATTAAGGAAGAAAGTATTTTAGAAAGTATTTTTTCAACATTGCAGATAGAAACTAATAAATTACATACATTATTAGTTTATTTTGTGAATAATGTTTTTTACTGTGCATATTTTACTGTATAATTTACAGTATTTAAAATAATTTATACAATGTAAATGCAAAACAACTTTGTATTTTCCATTAAAATATGTAATAATTACAAT
>CAJPIZ010003604.1:0-11478 GCA_905368565.1 Medioppia subpectinata
CACCCTACACGCTATAGCAGTAAATAAAATATATGATTTGAGTAGTGTAGAGGTATTGCCTACTGCGCACTCGTATTGACGTGATGCTAGCTATTAGTAAACAGTGCTTTGGCCTATTTCTAGGCCATTCTACACGCTCCTCGCTGGCCTATTATTAGGCCAACAAACATGTCAAACGCTGGCCTATTTATAGGCCTGTCTACACGTAACGTTTACATTTTCACCCAACGCGCGAAGGGTTAATAATGTTAGAAATAATGTTAGAAATAATGTTAGAAATAATGTTAGTTTGTAGGAAAGTTTATCAAATTATAGATATTAAAATTTATAATAATGAAATTGTATACATGTTTATTGAATATTGTGTACAATATTGGATATTTTTATTATTAATCTCAAAGCTAAGCAATAATGTAAAAAGTACATTGTAGATTTTGATCTTAAATACTGTAAATATAAAGTATATAAATAACTAGATATTCGAGAAGAATTCATATTGATATAAATATTATTGTAAAATTAAAAATATTTATATTTAACAAAAATGAAATTATTGTCAATATTATTAGCGGTTGTATTGGTATCGATAGCCGCCGGCGACTACAGTATCGATGATTACAAAGCGGTCGGGAATTCGCGGAACTTTACGGGAAAAGTGGTTCTCGTGACCGGTTCCTCGTCCGGCATCGGAGAGGGTATTGTTAAGCTGTTCTCACTATTGGGCGCCAGTGTTGTGGTCACCGGTAGGAAAGCGGTCGACATATCAAAAGTAGCCAAAGAATGTCTAGAATTGTCACCAAAAAAGCTAAAGGTAAAATTGTATAGAAAATTAGTTTATTATATTATTAGTCTAATAAAAAATTACGCATTGTGTAGTTACTTTGGCACAGTTAAATCACTTATAAAAATCATATTTATTTTTTACTCAGCGTTGATTAATACCACAATTATATAATAATTGTATAAGTATATAATATTTTTATCATTACAAGTTTTAACATCACTACAAAATAATGACACAATAGAGCTTATAAAATACTACTTTATATTTATTTATTAACTTATTCACAGCCTTTGGATGTGGTGGCAGATCTGACCAAATCTGATGACGTTAACAATTTAATTGACGCCACTATTAAAACATATGGTAAACTGGATGTGTTGGTCAACAACGCAGGCATACGTATACCGGCGAACATCACTAAACCCGATATACTGCAGGTCTGGAACCAGACAAATGCCATAAACACGCGTGCAATCATTGAACTGACACATCTGGCAGTGCCTCACCTTGATAAAACCAACGGCTCTATAATCCATATATCTGCCTATGGTGTATACGCGCCGGTAATGTTTTTTACTATGTTCAGTTAATAACTAATTTTCTAATATTAATACATATTAATTTAATTAAATTAATTTAGATGAAAAATGACCTGGTTTATTCTGTTGGGAAAGCGGCTATGGAAATGTCCACTAAAATATTGGCCCTAGAATTGGCCCCTAAAGGTATTCGGGTTAATAACGTTAGGTAAACAAAACTTTGTTTCATTTGATAATGCAAATGGTTAAAAAAAATAGAATCACTAATTATATTATTTTAAATAGCCCTGGTGTTATTCAAACTCATGACAAAGTGAGCCCGGAGCAACAAATAGCCATCAGTATTACACCATTGGCCCGATTAGGTCAGCCCCTGGACATCGCTAAAGTGGTCGTATTCATGGCCTCGACTGACGCCCAGTTTATTACCGGCGCCTCCATTGTAGTGGACGGAGGGGTTGTGTTCAATGCCGGTGTGGCCAATATTTTAGACAGACCAACTTAGATTATGAAAATAGTGCATTTATTGATTAATTTATATTGTTTATTGTATGCATGTGTGACACAAAATGTAAATTTAATATTACACACTTCTTGAGACGGAATAAATAATATAATTATTTATAAGTTTTTTGTGTATTAGGATATTGCATATGTTTTGTCGTTAAAAATATAGTTTTTTGTAAGTAGATTATTTTATTGTTTACAATCGATTATTGTGTCCACTATTGGCCTAAAATATCCATTGATTATTAATTTTAATTTATTTATGTCCAAATTGCATATAAATGTCGTCCAATCCATCTCTGGCCACCCGTACGGCAACACATATTAGACATTGTTTTATACAAATATATAAAGAGCTTATTTGACGCGATTGCTTACTATAAAAATTAAACACTCTTATATTGTAAATTGTATAAGTGTACATGACTGACCACTATAGCTAAAAATGTGCCGCGCCCTTGATTGTAGCCGTGGTGGTCACCCGATGTTTGGTTACTTAACGGGAGTGTTGAAACTGGTTCGGGACTCCAATGCCTAACATATTGGCTGAAGTTATGTTCATTGGGTAGGGATAAAGGGAATAGACTACTGAGAACCACTTAGAGATGTTTAGGAACGGCTAGCGATTAAATTAACTGTGTTTTACATTATTTTAATGCAAAAAATTCCCGAAAAAAAGTAATTTTGAAAATAAAAACGCAATTAAAGTTTAATAACAAGGAATATAAAATCTATACCCACACTGCCCTTAACCCTCATATACCCCCTACTGATTACCACAGATACCAATCATTTCTAATGTGTGAGAGAGAAATGGTATTAAAAATGGCAGATGTCATCAAATCGGGGGTGTCTTCAGATTGTGGTTTTAAAATCAAGTTTATTCTTCAATTAGGAAATTGTAAATTTTGTGACACAATGGGAGATAGTATATGATTGCTGCAGTGAATAGACCGCTGATCAAAGTTTGTTATCTTAAGAATAAAATAGATTTTAATTTTAGCACTTCCAAACTACAGAACATATGCAATCTCCTGATATATGTATTGGCACTTATTAGTTGTAATGCGGGTGAATATATGTTTTTTTTGTAAATGGATTATTTTATTGTTTTCAATTGATTATTGTGTTCACTATTGGCCTAAAATATCCATTGATTATTACTTTTAATTTATTTGTGTCCAAATTGCATATAAATGTCGTCCAATCCATCTCTGGCCACCCGTACGGCAACACATATTAGACATTGTTTTATACAAATATATAAAGAGCTTATTTGACGCGATAGCTTACTATAAGCATATAAATGTCTGTCCAACCGATGTCTGGCCACCCGTACGGCAGCACATATTAGACATTGTTTTATACAAATTTATAAAAAGCTTATTTGACGCGGTTGTTCACCCGAAAAATTAAACACATATATAATGTAAATTGTATGAGTGAGCATGAATGACCACTATAGTTAAAAATGTCCCGCGTCCTTAATTGTAGCCGTGGTTATCACCCGATGTTTGGTTACTTAACGGTAAAGTTAAAACTGGTTCGGGACTCCAATGCCAAACATGTTGGCTGAAGATATGTTCATAGGGTAGGGATGCAGGGAATAGACTATTTAGGATAACTTAGATATGTTTAGGAACGGCTAGGGATTAAATTAACGGTGTTTTACATTATTTCAACACTAAAAAATTACCTAAAAAAGTAATTTTAAAAATAAAAAACGCAATTAAAGTTTAATAAGAAGGGGTATAAAATCTATACCCACACTGCCATCAACCCTGATATACCCTCAACTGATTACCACAGATACCCATCATTTCTAATATGTGAGAGAGAAAATATGTTAAAAATGGCAGATGTCATCAAATCGGGGGTGTCTTCAGATTATTGTCTTAAAATTAAGTTTAATCTTCAATTAGAAAATTGAAAAATTGGTGACACAATAGTAGATAGTAGATGATGACTTTAGTGAATAGACCGCCGCTCGAAGTTCATTATCTTAAGAATTAAATAGACTTTAATTTTATCACATGAAACCCGCATTACAACAAATAATGCCCAATATTTATTTGAAAACTGTCATAGTTACATAATAAAACACATACTTAATATAGTGGATGTTAGATACTAGAAACATCAAAGGCATTTGGATGGATGCACTTAATCTTCATCCACTTTCGTTCACTTATTTTATTATCTTATATGAAATAAGTTATTTCAAATAACATATTTAAACTAATCAATAAAAATTAAGGGACAGAGAATGTAACAAAATATATAACAAATGTTATACTCATTAAATATTGTTGAGAACGTATCATGCATTGTTTAAATGTTGTAACATACTGTATCAGATCAAAATATTTCAAAAACACATTGAGTTTTAATTGATGTAAATTAAGTGTAAATTAGATAATTGGTCATTTGAAATAGTCTATTAAATAAAGATAATAGATTAGGATTCATAGATATTATACATGTAGTTAGTTATTATGTCAATTGATTTTATATACAGTATACACTACAAGGACGTAGAAATTCTACAAGATGTAATAAGTTATTATTAATAATTAGTATATAGCAAAATATGGACACGGAATATATAAATAAAATAGATAATTTTTAATCAATTACATAAAACGCTTCAAATAATCATTTTTATTAAAAGAGCAAATTCATTTATATTACTTGATTACACTGTAGGTCCATAATTCTCGGTAATTTAATAAAATTAACTAGAAACATATCTTTATTTTAAGGACAAATTGATCCTGTCAAGAACCAAATTCTTATCTTAATTATCAGTGTTTACTCTAACAAAATTTAATTAACTAATATATAATATAGTACTTTATATATAAATTAATTATAATTAGATAATAACTTGTTATTTATCTATCTAATATACTAAACTAATATATAGATAGAAAAATTAAGTGCCGGGTACATTTGGGTTGAGAAGATGATGCTCTATTCTCGGGGTTTTCTAAGAAAATCCAAGTATTATACAAAACAACACAATTTTATCAGTATTTAGCGTTGATTTATTGTTTTTACCAAGAGTATATAAGCCCAAATTCAAGCATTATAAATTATTACTATACTTTATTTTTAATTAATTGTATATAATTAATTGAAAATGATAAAAATCAGTTTGCTAGTGTGTTTGATGTCAGTATGTTTGGGCCAATCGGCGCCAAACCTAATATGTTATTATGAGGGCTGGTGTAAGTTATCTATCAATATATCAAATCTGAAATATATTTTTCTTATGATTTTTATTTAATTAAATGATGCATTTATTATAAATATCTCACTACAAATTTTTTTAGCCGGGTACGCACCAGCGCCAGGTTCAATGGACATCAAAGAGATTGGTAAATTATATACAGTAACTACAAATGATCATCAACTAACCATGTCCATTTAATATCCCATAGATAACACCCTATGCACACACCGTATCTACGCCTATAACGGTGTGACCAAAGAGGCCGATGTGTTAATCACTGACACGTGGCGTGAGATTGACAAACGTAACTAAACAGAAAAATAAATAACTTAATTAAATAAAGTAACATGCTAACTTAAAGCTTATGCATAATAATCACCTAGATCAATTGTACGATTGGGGCCATAACAAGGGCTCGGACCTGTCGCTGATGGGCATCGGTGGCTACAATTTTGCCAAAGATTTGCACTACGCCACTGAGAAACCGGTCGATTTTGCCATTAACCTGATCAAACATCTCAAGAAATATAACCTGGATGGTGCGGTTATCGAGTGGTCGGCCAACCATTGGAAAGTCGAATACATGGAATCGTATGTGAATTTATTGCAGGTACTTAGGGTCGCCTTTTCGCTCAACAACTATGTATTGGCGACTACTGTGGCCGCCAATCAGGGAGCCTATGATGTCAAGTCTGTGGCAAGGTGGATTTGTTTATATTACCTACTATATAAAATTTAATCTGCTAGTATTTAATATAAAATAACTATAAATATCTTAAACAATTTAATTTTTAAAATATAAGGTTAAATTTATCAATGCAATATAATTTAATATAAGGCTCTATTACTTAATAGTTAATATTTATTAATACTATAGATATGCTGATTTGATCATTGTCCAATCGTATGATTATCGAGGTTCATGGAATCGTGAAGTTGGTCACTCATCAGCCCTAGTTGATCAGGTATTTATTAATTTGTATTGTGACAAATGTGATTTTACCATAAATATATATAATTTTTTATTGCATAGAAACACAACATTGATCAATGGATTTTGAAAGGTGCACCTGCTAAGCAATTAGTGGTAAGTTATCATAATAAATTAAGATTCATATACTGTATAGTTACTGAAATTAACCACCAAGGTTACTGTGCCCGCCTACGGCCACACCTGGACACTCACTGATGCCACCAAAACTGATGTCAACTCACCGGCTAAAGGACCCGGACATATGGGACCGTTTACACGTCAAGCTGGTAAATTGGGTGTCAATGAGGTCAGTACATGTTATTAATTGTGTTATCCAAGTAAAATCAATCATCAACATAAATGATAAATAATTTAATTAGCTAAGCAATTAATAATTACAACAAATCATAATTATATCAATTATAATGATTAGCCATTGATTAATAATATTAGGTTTAATCATAACTATAGTATTGATATTTAAATATGTACATAATTTCTAATAGCTATAATTCCATATAAATTTAAAATTATAATTTAACCACGTTTAATTAACAACTCATAGTTTATGATGCGACTGAAATACGATCCGAGCGGTTGGGCCCGACACGAGGACTCGGCCGCCGGTGCCGTATACTATGTGAACGCTGACCAATGGGTGTCCATTGAGGACACAAAGACCGCTGAGGCTAAGGGACAATGGGTTAAAAGTGCCGGTTTGGCCGGTATTGCCGTTCAGGCCATTAATAACGACGACTTTAATGGCTTGGCCTCAGCCAACAAAAGTCCACTTTTAAAAGCTATTAAAAAAGGCTTAAATTAAAGACATTAATGTAAAATTAATCATTAATTTCTTATTACCCGACTATTGTTATTATATAAGATTATTATATTCTACTATTTCGATAAATAAAACTTCTTTTTTTTGCAATAATGTTGTTTTTATTTTTTTTAATTAAATTTAAATAACTAACAATATTATTTATAGCAAGATTTATTTTAATAATTAAAGAAAATAATTATTTTATATCTCACATATTAATTATAACATTTGATTATGAGGACCAATATTAATAAGCTCTTCAATTTGATTCAAGAATAATTGCATAATAATTATTAATTATTAATAATATATTAAAAATAATAATTATGCTATAAAATGTATAGTTTTTTTATAAAAATTACAAATTTATTACTTCATGTAAAAATAATATTTTATTAAAATAAATTTAATAATACATTAAATAATGTTTAATTCATTATAATGGCAAATAAATGTCAAAAACAATTTTGAATACATAAATGATATAGTTTAATTATAAAAGCCTAGATACCACGTGATCTCTGGCTTTTCATATGGCGCTTTCAGTGAATCTAATTGACCGATTGCTTGGATACTATGGGTCTTCCCATACCGTGAATAACAATATAATTAATTTCTGTTATTAAAATTAAATATATTATGAAACAACAGTTTATAATCAATACATTATTATTTTCCAATAATATCAATATGTTATGCAATATGCAAATTAAATTTGCCGAATATCCTGTTTACTTATAACAGATTAGATATTTAATAATAAATATTATGTATTTATACAAATGTGATTTGATTATTATAGCTCATTATTAGTTTGTTATTCATTTATTTTTATTATCATAAAAACGTATAGAATTTAATCTAAAAACATTCAATTAAATAACAAAACAATAAACATTCATATAATATGCAACGTATGTGTTAAAATAAAAGTTATAAATTACAATTTGAATACTGAATGTAATGAAATAAATTTTGTATTTAACATTTTAATACATTTAAATAGTATATGATAAATATATCTTATGCTATTACAAAATTGTAATTGTCGACTTTAAATTATAGTAAATTAAAAATGTTGCCTTATACTTTAATAACAAGTTTAATAATATATGGCATCCTATTGTGTGGCTTTGCGTATCAAACCTATCAAATCTGTGAAATATACTTATCATACGAAACCACAACTAATGTCAAGTTTAGCGATGAGTATAGTCTACCAGCGATAACACTATGCATGGATATCGAGAAACTAATTCGACCCGAATTGAAATCTAAATATAATGACAATAATAATAAATTTAAACGTAGAATATATGCTAACCAATCTGTAAATGACCAGTTGGACCAATTCATTCGCATTGATGATTTCGTTAATTGCAATAGTTATATTAAAAACAAAAACAATTATTGCGATTCCGTAGTACCGTATCGCCAGTCAATCGATTTCATGGGTCGGACTTGTATTACAGTATTATCCCAATGGAAAGGTGAGTCAGACACTCGTTATACGGGTATCTTACGCAACATTAAAAGATCGGACGCCATTGCAATTTTATTGTTCAATAAATCTTTGATAGAAAGTCGTACTATTAAAGTGCATTCACGTCGGGAACGGCTACGATATCGTAACCAAAGAGGGTCGTGGAAATTCGGTACCAATCAAAACAATTATTTAGAAATCTCATACCGGAAAGAAACTGTAAAATTAAATCATATGTTAAATACAGATAAATGTTTGGCGAGTGAGACAAGTGATGAATGCGTAATGAAATGCGTTCAACTGGAATATGACAAACATGAACAAATATTAAATCATTTTTTGCAATACGACGATGAAGGTGTTATTCGGATAAATTTTAATGTTATACCATCGTGGCCAGATGCTGGTAATTTGTTTATCCAACGCGATTTAAATTGCAAACGTAAGTGCAGCGAAAGAACAGAGTGTGTAAAACAATATTATGCATTTCAATACGAGACCTATAATTTAACAGCTACATATGCCATAAATAAATTGTTTATTATATTAGCTTTCCCTCGAGAACCCGATAAGTTATATGAGGTATCATTGAAATTGTCTTTCATAGAGTGTGTGCTGTTTATCGGATCGCTGTTTGGTTTATGGTTTGGATTATCAGTTTCGATGTCTATTAAGTTTTTCTTACAATTACTCACCAAATGTAAAACATTAATTTATAATTATAATTATAATAATCGTCAAATTATATCACTTAATCTAACAAATAAATTGCAGTCAATAAGTAATTATTTACATAAACCACGAGTTTTTCGTCGCGCACGTCGTGTAAATCACAGACCACCGCAATTACAACATATTAATACCTATAATATGACATAAATACTTTTTAACATTACATTTATAATTGTTAAAATTTTTATTAATGCAATTTTTAATTGAGAACAATCAATTAAATAGATTCCATAATGCCTACACGGAAACATCAGAATCTACAGTATATATAACGATTTGACATATTTTTCCATAAACAATAATGATCAGCTTGCGAGTTATAAATTAGCAACAAATAACAAATCTACTTATGGTAAAAAATGTGAATACTGTATAAATGAAATCGTACGGTTGAATGCGAGCAACACTATTATCACGTAACAATCAATTCTCATTATAAAAGTAAACAACATCACAAAAATTGGACACATTTATATATTGAAAACCATGATCAACTTCCCATTGTATATGATATGTATCTGAAAATGCCCATGGATAAATATCTGGCTTTAATGGCCAGTATATTTAGCCAATGGTGGGTTTCAATGTGTTAGCGTTTCCAGAATATTGCGCTCAAATTATTCAACGCTTTTATTTGACATATTATATGTATAGCAATATTAATCACACTAAAACAATAAATGTTCGTGCTAATAAAATACATAATCTACGTATGCTACACACATAATGAACTATCAAAATTTTTTACAATTAATTTTTATAAATTTTAAATTAATAAACTTTAATGTATGTAATTTTAAATAACATCTAACGTGTTTATTATTTTCTCTAAAAATTGTAGTTTGCTCAAAAAAATATTTCAATTAGATTTATAATTAATTCTTGATGATTTAAAAATTAATTATAAATCTAATTTTTATAATTTATATATTTTATAAATCTTATTTGTATCATCAATCAAGATTAAAATAAGATTTCAATAAACATATCATACAAATACATCATATAAAAGGCCGTTAAAGGCTAAAAATATAATTTATTCATTCAAATATAATAAAAAAAACTAATTAATTGCTCAGTTATAATAAATCGCTTTATTTTAAACAATAGAATATAAAACGTTTTACATTGCAATTTTTATATCGCCATAATAATTAAAATACATATAGTTGATTTTACGGACCAAGGTTATTAAGCTGCCTTCTTATATCTGGCCATTTCCTGGTCCCACTCGGCCTGTGATATATCGTTAACCTCATTAAAGTAGGGCAGCTCTGCCTGTAAGCCAGCCACCCATCGCTGGTAGTTGGGGTACGCACTCACATCTATGTTAAATCTTTCCAGATATAGCCAATAGCCGAGTAGCGACAAATCGGCCAGGGTCAACTGGTCGCCAACGAGATACCTATTTTGTTTTATTAGCACCTGGTCCAAATTTTTGAGACTATTATTCAGCGCGGTTACTTTGTCGGCCGAGGGTTGAGTTCCCGAGAATAGTGGTGGTGACTATATTGTTGTTTATGGGTAGAAAAACATGATGATAAATTAATGTTTATAACATGTTAATTATGATTATTAAGGCTCTCGTACCACAACGTCTTCGATTTGATTCAAGAATGTGAGGTCAAAGTTGAGAGACCTGTCGACTAGAGCGCGCTGTTTCGGGTCCTTCGGGTAGAGAGTGCTGTCCGGCGCGTATCGGTTGCACAGGTATTGCATTATTGCCCGACTCTCCCATAGAGCGAACCCGTCGTCATTAATAGTGGGCACAGTATGCAAGGGATTTATCTATATTTCATATGATTAAGCAATGTGATGATTATAATTTATAAATAAACCTATTAATAGTAAAATTTTAGATTCATTTACTTACAGCAATAAACTCCGGTTTCAATTGTTGTCCAGCAGCTAGGTCAATTGGCTTAAAGTTAACGTCAAGTTTTAATTGCCTGACCGTCATATACACGGCTCTCGACGCACCGCTGAATCGGTTATAATAGAAATCAATTGTCATTATTAATAGTTAGCTTAATTAAAATTAAAAGTTATATTTAAGATATACAGTAATGATGTTTGAAAACACAAATTAACAAATGTAAATAGTAAGTACTGTTAAATTCACAGCTTTTATATTATTTGTTTTGATTCTACTTTAATGGCACTAAAAATGCACTTATATTAAACATGCGCAAAATAGTGATAACTGTAAATGACTGTACTGAAAACTCATAGAATTTCCCGCTGCGAGTAACTCGCAGGCCAATTGAGATTCATATTACAATTAATTTTTGTACTACTAATGAGTATTGGCTGATGAATAATTTTACAGATCTTGATTGATTAAAAGTCAAATTTACCAAGGTGAGTCAAAAATTACAGTCGACTCTAAAACTAGTAAAGAC
>CAJPIZ010003605.1:0-11477 GCA_905368565.1 Medioppia subpectinata
CCATAATCGCCCCAACCATGACTGCCGGCCACCAATACTACCCAAGCTTTGCCACCAAATGGTTGTTGGGGCTCAAAGTGCACGGCACTGATCATTGCTATGCATAGTGCCAGCGATACAACACATAAACTTTTCATTATGATTAAAATTTTTGTTATTGTATAAATCAAGCAAAATTTAATACTATAATTAACTAAACTAATCCTAAAGAATTGTGGTTTTTATAACAAAATCTTACTACAACTTAGACACTAAAGCCAACTAAGTAATTAGTACAATTATATTAGGAACAAATAAATTCTTGATAACATTATAAAGAATTTATTTTTTAATTTAAAGTGGTATGATAAAATAGAAATTCTTGGAATTATATGTAATATTTTTTATCGACAGCTAATGTCATTGTTACTTTACCTATTGGCAATTTTTTTAATGCAAACTGTTCTTTTAATCTATTAGTTTACAACTATATTATATAATTGTATTTTAGATTTATAATTTTTGTTAATAGATATTAGTGTACTATTGTTGTTAGTGAATATTTATATACTGTATACTTTACATTATTTTACTTATATGTGTTTGTGAATTGAGAGAGAGAGAGAGAGAGAGAGAGAGAGAGAGACTTGGTTTTATTTATAATATGTAATAATTTAATAACATTATAATAATTGCAATTTAACTAATTATTGTTAATTAAACGATAAATATTATATAAAATAGAAAATAGTATTAATTTTGTAATCGATAATAAACTAATTACAATTTTTAGTTAATGAAAAGTGTAAAACTAAAATATTTACACAATAAAATTTAATTGTTAACAGTAATTGTTAATACCTTAAAAATCGTGTTTTGCACACAATACATTAAATTTAATTGACATAAATTTTTAATAAAAATGGTATGATATGACTAGCTTGTAAGTCAATGGATCATCTATCACATTAAATTAAATAGTAATATAAACTAAAATAGATTTACATTTATTTAATACTAATTTAATCTATAATATACTTATGGTATATTTAATCATTATTAATGATTCATTAATAGATAATTAACCTTTGTTATTACAAACATCACATCACATTACTTTCATTATCACTAATAATGGCTAGAATACGTTTCCATCCTGGTAAATTTACCAACATTTTCCTGGCGCGGGCCGACACGTTATACACGAGTCGGGGCGCAGAGAAACCGCAATACCCGGTTATAACTGACACAGTATACGCGCCCATATTCACCATGTACATCCAATCGCCCACGGTCATTTCAGGCAAGATAACATCACGCCTGATTAAGTCCATACTATCGCACGTTGGTCCAGCGAGGTGAGATAGATACCTCGGTTCATTTCTATGATGGTTTATTAGTACAGGTTCAGGCACCACGTGATCGTAGAGAATGCAATCGATGAATGATCCGTATACGCCCTCGTTTAAATAGTATGTCATTTCTGTGCGGGTACCTTGCTCAGTTTGATATTCATCAATTTGTTTAGCAATTACGCTGGTGACCAGGGTGAAGGCCGAGGCAACCTTAATAATAAATTGTATTTAGAATTTAGCCGTTGTAATTGTTTTAATTAATTTACATAATAACGGCCTAATTCAGATATGATGGTGAAATTGGTTGAGTTGCCATCTAAATCAATAACCGGGAAATGACGATCCAGTGCCTCGTTAACAGCATGTACCAGTATATCAAAACTTACCTCGTTAGCACCGGGCGATCCGGGAAAACCACCACCTGTAGCGTAAATAAAATATATTGAATAATAAATATAATTTAAATAAATTATGAAAATATAAGTTTATATTATTTTTAATATATTGATAAAAAAAACTTTCATAACCTTAATTTTAAAAAACTTACCAATATCTAAATAAGTCATTTTAAATCCCAGGGCTAGACCCGTGTCAAACACACTTCTGGCGCTGGCTATAGCCTGCGAATAGGCCTCTGCGCTCATACACCCACTGCCCACATGAAAACTACAGCCAACCACCTGTACGTCCAACTCTCTTGCCCTAAGCAACAGGCCGGGCATTTGATCTAGATGGGCGCCAAATTTACTGCCCAATGGACACCGGGCGTAACTGTCGTTCACCTTAATCCGTATGACCATCAGTGCCTCGGGGTATAGGCGCTGGACTTTGTCTAACTCATACTCGTTGTCAAAGGTCATGTGCCGCACTCCTACCGCCCGGGCGTGGCTTATGAACGAACTCGCTTTGCATGGGTTGGCGTATATGATGCGATTGGGCGCCACACCTATACCTAGAACTTGATCAATTTCACCCTGCAAAATTGTAATTTAAATTAAAATTTCTTCCACATTTTACATATTTATATACAGTATAACATCTCAATAAATTTAGCTAAATTTCGCTTTATTTGAATAATGTTGCATATAATTATAATAGCGCATATTCTAAACTATGTTAAATACGAACGTTGGAACATTATCAATAACATTAATAAATGTCTTGTATTCGTTTCACTTGTTTGGAAAAGTGATAATAACAAACTTCTTGATAATAACAAACTATTAAACACTGATCTATTAATTATAATAATATAACCGGTCAGAACTTAAAGGTGAGGCATTAACAAAAAAAATTATATTCTAGGTCATTTAAAAGCAATAGGTTAAGTACGTATTGTTTTCGAAACCAACCTTTGAGGCGCAATCAAAACCGCACCCGAGGTTCGCCAGAAGCTCGAGCACAATCGGCGTTGGGTTACATTTGACCGCGTAATACGGCTCAACCCGTGGTATTGAGCGCAGCCAAATGGCGTGCTTTTGCACCATGTCCTCTAAGTTTACTACGTAAAACGCCTGGTCACTCTCTTCATCGCCGCAAACATTTCTATTAATTTCTAAACGTACAATATTGGCTAGGTTAGTGTGCGATTGTTGCTTGGTCAAATCCTGTAGCTCCCATTGCACTGATGCTCGTTTTATTAAGTCATTTTTGTCAATGTTTATCATATTATTACTATTTATTATTAATTTAATTTAATATTAATTACTAAGTATTTAAATTTGTATTATCAATATAAGATGAGATGTAAACACTATTTATAATTAGTTATTGTCGTTATATTTTAATCAAAGTAACAGTTATAAAACTAACATTCAAATTTAAAAAATCATAATTATATAATAACGTTTAATGTTGTTTTGCAAAATAATTGATTAGATATTTGCACAATTAATAGTTAAGTGTAGACCTGACACTATTTTCCCCGTAAATTCCCCGTAATTATGTACAAACATTTTGCAATAAATTCTTTATTTTACAAAAATCAATTGAAAAAAGTTAATTTTGTATCAAAGGCTGCCGTCAAAACACACACATACACGAGAGCTCAAGTAGGCTTAAAAGCTAGACTGGCAACACTATGCTCCCATAGAAATACATTATAGCAATGCCCGCGAATGCCCAATTATGCCCACTCAGAGAACCCCTGCATATGTTTGAATATCACTAACAATACTACTGCCAAACATAGGAAGTGCTATTTAACGCAAAATATGAGAGAAGGGGGTGTAAAATAGGGAAAACCACAAAAAATATAACTACATGGAAATAACGGGGAATCCCCGGGGTTTCCCGTTAGTCTTTACGGGGAAGGGATTCCCCGTAATCCTAATTTACGGGGAACGGGGAAGGGAAATAAAAAAGTTGCAGGTCAATTAAGTGTTTGATTATTTTAATTATATTTTTTAGTATACTATAATAACGTTTTATAATTTCATAATTACATATAATTAAAGCTAAATAATGGATGTATTAAATGGTGTTTAAACGAATTTGTTGACTAAACAAATTTATCAGTTATTCATAAAGAAGGTTATTTTTAATGCAATATTTAATATATTGTTCAAAGAATAGATTGGCACAATCTAGAAATTTAATATTAGTCCCTTAGAATTTCACATAGGATTAGCATAAGTTATGATATATTAAGGCATTTTGCACATACATGTATGTAGAGTTTGTATAAAAATAAAAGTTATTTAATTTCAGCTCTACAATATTTAAATTGTTCAAAAAATTCAATTATTTATCAGATATTAATCTATACACTATAAATATTTATGTATATTTATATAATTAATCAATTGATACATAATTAACCTTTTTATCACAAGCATCACAATTACTTTTACTATCACTAATAATGGCTAGAATACGTTTCCAGCCTGGTAAACCTATCAATATTTTCCTGGCCCGGGCCGACATGTTATACACGAGTCGGGGCACAGAGAAACCGCAATACCCGGTTACAACTGACACTGTATACGCGCCCATATTCACCATGTACATCCAATCGCCCACGGTTATTTCAGGCAAAATAACATTGCGCCTGATTAGGTCAATATGATCGCATGTTGGTCCAGCGAGGTGAGATAGATACCTCGGTTCATTTACATGAGGATTTATTAGTACAGGTTCTGGTGCCACATGATCAAACCTGGTGCAAATGAACGACCCGTATACACCCTCGTTTAAATAGTATGTTATTTCTATGCGAGTACCTTGCTCAGTTTGATACTCATCAATTTGTTTAGCAATTACACTGGTGGCCAGTGTGAAAGCCGAGGCCACCTTAATGAAAAGTTTCATTTAGTGTTTTGTTTTTAGTCAGTTTAAATGTTTTAATAAGTTTACATAATAGCGGCCTAATTCCGAGATGATGGTCAAATTGGTTGAGTTGCCATTTAAGTCAATTACCGGAAAATGCAAATCCAATGACTCGTTAACAGCCCGCGCAAGTTCATCAAAACTGACCTCGGTCGCTCCAGGTGATCCTGGAAAACCGCCACCTGTATAATTAAACACAACATACATGATTAGTAAAACTTTAATATACAGTAGGTGTTAAATAATCTTGCCAATATCCAAATAAGTCATCTTAAATCCCAGGGCCAGTCCCGTGTCAAACACACTCCTGGCGCTGGCTATAGCCTGCGAATAGGCCTGTGCGCTCATACACCCACTGCCCACATGAAAACTACAGCCAATCACCTGTACGCCTAAGTCCTTTGCCTTGAGCAACAAGCTGGGCACTTGATCTAGATGTGCGCCAAATTTACTGCCCAACGGACACCGGGCATAACTGTCGTCCACCTTAATCCGTATGACCATAAGTGCCTCGGGGTATAAGCGCTGGACTTTGTCTAACTCATACTCGTTGTCAAAGGTCATGTACCGGACACCTACTGTTCGAGCGTGCCTTATAAACGAACCCGCTTTGCATGGGTTGGCGTATATAATGCGATGGGGTGCCACACCTATACCTAGAACTTGATCAATTTCACCCTGCAATATATTATTTATATTTACAATTAAAATCACTTATGATTTATAAGTTATGCATAAAGCACATAATAATAAGCAAATTTGTTGTAACCGTATTAAACACTTATAAACAGTAAGAATTGGACAGAATTTATACTTATTAAAAACTTACTGACAAATAAAATTTATATTTTAGAATATTTAAAGTCGATATTTCTACCCTGCTAAATGAGTGGTCTTTCAAAACAAACCTTTGAGGCGCAATCAAAACCGCACCCGAGGGTTGCCAGAAGCTCGAGCACAATTGGGGTTGGGTTACACTTGACAGCGTAATACGGTTTAACCCGTGGTATTGAGCGTAGCCAGCTGGCGTGTTTTCGCACCATGTTCTCCAAGTCCACCACGTAGAACGCCTGGTCACCCTTTTTATCACTCTTAACATGTCGATTGATTTCAAGACGTATAATATCGGCTATGTTATTTTGCAATTGCTGCTTGGTCAAATCCTGTAGCTCCCATTGCAATAATGTTTGTTTTAGTAAGTCATTTTGGTCGTTATTTATAATATTATTATTACAATTATTTAAATCTGTATCAGACATATCAGATGAGATGTGAACACTATTAATAATTATTTTTGTCATTATTTTTATTTAAGGAATGTAATAAGCTAAAAGTTATTTAATATCGATTAAAATGACTTTGTAAATTAAGTTATTAGATCATCAATATGTATTATTAGTACAAATGTAAGTTTTAGATTTCTTAATATAATAGCATTTTATAATTTTACTTTAGTGTATAGTTTAATAAAAACTTAAAACTAAACACTATTTCATCCAAAAATATACAATAATTTTATAAGATATAAATAGTATTATACAAAGAATGTCCTAAATATCACTAAATTTTGTATAGAAACAAATTACTAATATAACCAGATTAATTAAACTATTTGTTATCCAACGTACTGAATAGGCGATAATGTCTGTATATAATGACAAATGTAATACAACTATTTACTTTATTATCATTACAATAGTTCATACATAGAAATCTTTAATACAGACATTAACTGGAAGAATACATTTATTTATATTTAATATAAAGTACATTGTCCTTGGTAGGCACTTCATGCAATAAAAATTGCATTAACTTGACTTAATAACAAAAATATTTACCATTGTTTAAATAACATTTTCTAGTTTATAGACAGTTTAGTCAAAACACTTTATAAATTAATCATTAAAACAATTTTTTAATTGAAAACTTTAATCTAATGATATAATTAATGATAATTATAGCTGTTTTTAGAATCTAATAAAACAGCTTTGGGAAAAAATTCATTACCGTTTTTATTAATACAAATTTTATTATTAAAAATATTGAGCATAATTTTAAGTAAACAATAATTTTATTAATTAACTAAAATGTCATGAAAATACAACGTGTTTACATTTTACGATCGTACACTTGATTATTGTGAATTCATCATTTATATTTAACTTATAATTAATTTTACGCATAAAATATTTTAAAATTTTAAAATCAAAGCAAAGTTTACACTGAAGTTTTAAAATTCAATATAAACTGGAAATTTAACTTGAGATTGTGATTTAAGCGAGATTATATCTAAACAAAAATATTAATTCTAATTTCACTAACTTAAACTAATTTTATTACACTACTAACATACGAATTAATTATAATAAAAGCAAAAATAAACAGTTAAAATCAATCAAAAAACATCATGTTTAACCACGGGCCTCAATATGCAAATAAATGGACTGGGCCGCTTTGAAACGCAAGTGCTTAGTCAACGGCACCGGGACTTGTGTGCGCTCGCACGGGGCAAACTTAAACTGCCTCACAATACGAGCGATGGCCAACTTGACTACCATCAACGAAAACCTCTGCCCTATGCAAGCCCTGGGACCGCCACCAAAGGGCAGGTACGAGTAGGGGATAATATTAGCCTTATTCTCTGGCATAAACCGCTCCGGGTCAAACCTACTAGCCCTGGGCCAGTACTCATCCGACCGGTGCATGGCGTACACCATCAGCTCAATGGTCTGACCCTTGCGTATGGTTATGCCGGTGTCGCCGAGGGTATGTTCAGCGGCCGCGACACGGGTGGGGCGCAGGGCAGCCGAGTGGAGGCGCATACTCTCGTTGATGACGGCGTCCAAGTATGTGAGTTTGCCGAGCGTTTCGTAAGTTATTTCGCCGTTAGTATTGGCGAGAGCGTCGTTCACCTCCTCGTACAGGCGCTCCTGTACGTCGGGATGTAGGGCCAGCTCGTGGGCGCAAAAGGCCAGGGCGTTGGTCGTGGCCTCGAAGCCGCCGTTGAGCGACGAGAATACCTGCGCAATGATTTCGTCGTCGGTCATCGGTTTGCGGCCGTCAAATGGTTTAGGCGACGGGACCTTCACGTCCGGTGCGGCGGTTGTGGTCTTGGGCTTTGAGACAATCTTCGCGGCCATACCGTCGTCCAGTGGGTTCAGTTCACCGTCATCTTCGTCCTCCTGTTCGCCACCTGTGCAGTGAATTTAGTAATGATAATTATGATGGGTATGAGATGTTCTGGATTTTTGTATAAACTTTACATGTGTGATTAAACATGAGTAAAGTACAGGCTTTGCTTTGCGTACCTGTACTTTACATGCAAGTACAGGTACACACACAACAAACATTAATTGTTACCTTCATGCCCATCGCCCTCGCCGTCCAGCACCTTATCGATAGCGTTACGGCGCATAAGTATGTCCACAAAGTCGTTAAACTGCGAGTTCTTGGCCGCGCCCTCCCGGCCCTCGGCCTCCTTCAGTCGCAACAACTTTCTGGTGATTTGTACGAAATAGTCGATCGCCTGATCGTTGGTCTCCGAGTGTATGTTCAGCCAATTCAAGAGACGCGTGGGAAACAGTAGAGTGACCACAATTTTCCAGAATTTTGGCCGGTAGAGTGACCGGGCGTTCACCACAATGGGATCGGTGGGGTCGGTGTAGGCCTGGGTGGAGGCGCCGAATATGCAGTTAGCTATGACGTCCATCGAATAGCACGCGAACCACCACTTCATGTCGACCACCCGTTGCGGTACGGCTTTTGTTTTGAGCGCCTCCACAAAGCCGTTCATTGATTGGTCCAATAGTTTGAATACTTTGCGCAGTTTGGCCGATGAGAATGTAGGAGTCGCTGTGCTGCGCATGCGCCGCCAGTCGTCGCCACTGGCCTATAATTAATATGTGTAATTCCGTAATTTTAAATTTTAGTTTTTTGATTGGTTTTAAAGTTATGAAGAATATGGATACTTTTTTTAGCTATCTTTTAACAGTATCTATTTATAATTAACAGCGAATGCTCAATATTCTCTATATTGCTTAATTAATTAATATATTATATTGTTTAGGTTGTGATAATGAATAAATTATTACAATATTAATTATGTATAAATTATATAAGTTATGTACAGTACAACTTATGTAGAACTCATGAGTATATTATTTCAATTATGATTACATCAATACTTTACTAAAATGAATGAAATTAAATTAAATTAAAACTATCAATAGTACTAATTCAGTACAATTCTAAATAATAAAACATACAAACCGTAATTCATAATAATTATTATTATTGAATTATAAAATTACTAAAACTATTAAGATTGAGCATTACATTATATAAATCATATTTTTAAAGTAAACTTTGTTGATTCTTTTTTATTAAAAATTTACAAAACAGACATTTATTGAGCATACCTGAGATATAATGAGATCTATCACCGGGTGCTTTGCATTGGAAGTCTCGCGCCGGGTTTGATACACGTTAAACTCTTTAACAAGCACCTTTTTGACGAGTTCCGGGTCGCCGATTCGCAAAATCGGTTTATTGCCTTCAAATACACTATTAATTTATACAACATTAATAAAATATAGTTATAATTTTGACTCACAATTAAAATACAAATAAAACTAAACCATCTTAAATAAATTATTAATTAAATGTCAAGTCTTTTAATATAATTAATTTTTTTAATAATAGAAATGAATATAAAATTTACCCGTATATTTTGCCAAATTTTTTGTATCGCTCAAGCTCTAACTCGGGCATCGAGGTGAAAAATAGCTCCCATAAATTTCCAATGCCTACCCATGGTTTGGGACCCGTAATACCTTGCTTAGTGAAAAAGTCAAAGTTGCGAGTAAAGTACCTGAGTGAAATAAAAATAAAATTGTATAAAATACAGCAAGTTTTATTTTATATATAACAGTATTACCAATATAGTCCAAAAATTATTAAGATTGGGCTAAATATATGCCAAGAATTGGCAAAAATGCTTAACATTTTTGATAATGTTAATTAAATTGTATTAAGACAACTCTTACTTGCTTACTTGCAATTTGCAATAAAACGTTATTATTTTAAATAGGTCTTATTTATACGTTGATTTTCTATTACTAGCTATTATAATAGGTCATAGCAAAAAGTGCTTGTTCATTTTTTTAAATTTATTTGTTTGTGATAATCAGAATTTTATTTAATAAGCACATGTACAATTAAATAATATTTTTATATCATTAAAATACTAATGTACTCATAGCAAATTCACCTTGCTTTATTGCATAGTCAGGCAAATTACAAAATAACAAAAATGATTTAATTATGATTGCGGATTCTGTTATGAAAACGTACAATTAAGTAATAATTTTGAGTTTATTAATGCCTTTAATCACTAACAAATTTGTATATGTACTTTTTGATTAATTTGACAAATATAATATTTAAATTTAAACTAGTGTTAACTACCGTTAAATCTCATAATTAATGTAATTAACTATTAATAATATTATATTTAAAAGAAAGAAAAACATAAATAAATTTAGCGCAAGTTACTAATAGTTATAAGTTTGACATATATACATTTAAATTGATATGATACTTTAATTATAATAAATGATATTTAAAAGTTGTACGTAAATAACAAACCAATTAAGCAATTTTATTTAAATAATACTTTTATTATTTTAAAAAATTTAAGAGAGAGAGAGAAAGTGACTAGGCTGAAAATAGTAAATTTGTTGACGTGTTTGTTACTAACACTAAAGAAGATCATTGATATTTAATTTAACAATAGCATAAAAACATATTTACATTAAATAAGACAATATAGCTAGACAAAAAATAATAACTATTTAGTTAAACTTTATTAAAAAATTAATAGCAAAATATATAAAATAGAACTACAATTTAATAAAATTATTAAGCATGCTTAATGTTATAGAATAAATTAATTATATGTTTAAATAATAGGACGAGAAAAATATTTAATACAAAAAATGAAATGCACATGAGATTTACCTTAATACATTTTAGTTATATTAAAGTCCCTCTCTCGCACACTCACTCACTTTATTTCAGATAAATATTTAAAGTTTTACAATTTTGTAATTGTATTTTTGGCAGCTAACTATAATCGTTATTTTTAGATACGTTGACAACAATAGCATATAATAACAATAAAACGTGTTATGATAAAAATTATGTAAGTTATCTAATTAGTTTAACAGTTTTTATCTACATGTATCTGTATATGATAATTATGTAATTGTTATTAAGGCGTTAGCTACAGTATATTGATATTTTTTAATTTTAAACGTGCAAGTAATTAATTAGATTTTTAATACACAACGGACAATTTATACCTTGTATTTGTTTTTAATAACAACAATTAAAATTATTTTGTAGTTTTCAAAATTAAATATGTTTAGCCGTTTAGATAATATTATTTGCAATTCTATTATTATTAATTTTGTAGTGTTTTAATTTAGTATTATACATTTTCTGTCCATTTATTTAACAATATATCTGATTAAATGTATTTCAAAAAGAATTATATTTAGAATAAATATTTAATTGCATTTGCAGAGAAAAATTAATATTTAACATATAATTTATACTTATTTTATCGCAATAAAAGTTTGTTAAATAACTAAAATAATATTTAGGTAAAAATGAACTATTATTTCTTTTATTATATTTTATAAAATATTTTAACCGATATTAATTTTCTAAAATAGAGTTTTGTATAAAGTATAATATTATAAAAATAATATTTAATTGGTATTCTCTCTTTTCCTCATAAATGTGTCGACTCTT
>CAJPIZ010003607.1:0-11474 GCA_905368565.1 Medioppia subpectinata
TGTGTGACGCTGTGTTGCATTTCCTGTTGGTGTGGTATCACTGCACTCTTACCATAAGGGAAAGCATTCTAGTGGTCAACGGGTCCCGAATCAAGGGCTGGTGGCGGACACTTCACTTTCTGACCACAGTTTTGGCCGGCGTTATGGTTGTCTGGTATGTCTTATATTTGTATTCATCATTTAAGCATTCATTTCATATAAAACTCATCTATAAATTATAGTTTATAGACTATAATATCGGCAATAGTGAGCTCTTGTGAAACTGTTTTATTTGTTTTAAGGCATGGTTTGTGTATTTTGTCTGTATATTTAGCAACAATTTTTACGATAATTTAAAATATTTCAAAGTTAGCAAAAGATTGCAATAATTATATTGATTTTTTGTGCATAAAAATCGCACGCATTCTTGAAATGTTTTGAATTAAACCCAAAATACATTACATTTACAGAGCGCTAGTATTTATCATTTGTTACTTTCACTTTAATTCTGAATTTAAAATTTTGTTCCCAAATTTTTTGCATAATGAATATATTATTCATTTATTGGGACCACTATTTACTATTGCGATACACTATTTGCTTAATTTGATGAACTCGGGTATTGAGCAAATATTAAAATTAAGTGCAGTGTTCTTACAGTTCATTAATAAATAAAATTTAATTGTTTTACACCAAAAAAATATCAATTAAATTAAGAAAAATAGACAACATATTTGTCATTCATTGAATTGTAGGCCATTTGAGAATATTTGAGTTAAATTGTATGCACTCTTGAGAACACATTTCTATATTATCTTTTTTTTCTATCACCAGTTTTTGTCAGACTATTTGATAGTATAGTACTCAACGAATAGTTTGAGTTTTGTACTTAAGGATCAGTATTTAGCACTTTTTATTTCAATATTCCTAATAGAAGTTCATTTATAGTTAAATTAAAATTTATTTTTGTTGATTAACACAAATTGAATGATTACATGAATTGCGACAAAATTGAAGACATGTTTACGCTTTGTTTTAAAGGTTATTAGTTTTGGATTAGAGTTTGTATTTATAATGGGATTAATTAGGATTACAATTAACGGGCGGTGAATTGTTTGCCAATAAATGTGATAATTGGTAAAACTGAGCCAATAGTGTAATAATGTATGATTTGTTTGACACAATAGGCCCGACGGCTCGAGTTATACGAAATTCCGGATACAATTCCTGTCTTACATCTGTTACTCGAGTTTTCTTCAATTCCTGCAATACTACTATCAATACGGATGTCTGTATCGGTTGCGAGCGTTGGGCGAGCGCTACGATATGGACATTACGATACAGGGCTTCCACTCGTGGATGTGGAGAGGACTCGGATTTCTGCTACCATTCCTGTACTTCGGATACGTATTCCAGTTCTACAACGCGTATACGCTGTACAACATGTATACGCAAGACGTGTCATGTGTTGAATGGCAGGTGCCGGCTGTCGCCGCCCTGTATTTTGCCATCTTTTTAGGCAACACTTTAACCACATCTCTGGTGATCCAACAGAAGCTGACGGGAAAGTTAGTCGTCAAACCAAAAATGAAATGAAACGCTTTATAGGCAACAAAAAACAACAATTATTTTGTTTGAATGGAAAAAATCTCTGTTTAATTGTTTTAGCGTTTCTTTTGTTTGTTTTTTAAAATTAAATGAGAAAATGATTGAATTTTATATACGAATACAAACTACGGTTAATATACTTTATATGAACTCAAATTAAGACTCAAAATAGATTTATAATTATAAAACTGTTGTCCAATTGTTTTTTATTTACTGTACTCTCAACTGTTGGGGCAATACTTTGTTTTCGTTATTCATACAAATAAACGACTTATATTTGAATACAAANATGTTATTGTAATACATATATAACAGTGATATATAATTTCGTATTTTACTTAATATTACAATAAATTACAAAATCTATAAATAAAACTCGTTTAAATATTTTAAATATTAATAGTTATAAGTTAATTGTTAACAAACAAATAAAATCTAAAACCAATGGCACATCTTATGAATGATCGATGAGATATCTATGGTCTGAATCTACTAAAGAGTTGTTGGCCTCCAAGTCGTTGGGATAGCCGGTGATTGTGACGACACTCGCAGTCGGAGGTAACGTATGGATACTCGTGTCCGATGAGGCACGAGATCTCTGGCCTGAGAACAAGAGAACATCAATCAGATTCAATACATTTTCAAAATACTTAAATCTTTATCAATAAGTCATTGTTTTATATAATAAATAGAAGTTAAAATGAAATGAATTTCATGTGTATATAAATGTTTAATTCATGGGAAGAATAGTTAATATTCTGTTGTTTAAAGTGACAAAAACTATACATTTATTTATGGAGTATTTGTTGTGTAATAAAGGCAGTGGAAAATTCTTGTACCAACATTAATAGCACACGTCCTTTATGTTACATTTATGAGTCCCAATACCATAGCAACAACACAATGATACACAATATGTATGATAAAACATATGATAAACAATGCTTTATCTGTTGATAAAATTAAGTCATTATTTTAGTCCTTTTTATGTTCAAAAAGTCCATTAAATGGTGTGATATTTGTGTATTTAAAGGTATTAAATGCTAGTCAATGCATATAAATGCTATAATTATGTCAATTCATGTTAATTGAAACCCAAATTTGAAAATAAATGATGTAAAATAACTAGTCTACTACCCGTCGTGTAATAATTGTAAAGTTTAATTAATAACTAATTAATTGTGATAAATTGTGAATAATTAAATCAAAATGAGTGATAAATTTAACGAAACAATAGGACCTGGAAACCCCATATCAAAACATATGAAAAAATGTGTTATTAAAGAGTATAATAAAGTAATATCTGAAAATCGATTTAAATATAAAAAAGACATTATTAAATATTTAAGGGATTTATTTTTGATATGTGAATCCAGTGTTAAAATAATAATTAATACTGATATTAATTGTATTGTTTCGCCCAAAAAAACACATAATAAACCTTTAAAATATGATTTTATTGATACCGATTATGCAATAATTGATGACATTATCTGTGATTATAATGACGATAACATAAGTCCATATATAACCGACGTTTTTAATAAAGTGGATAATGACCCCCTTTGTGAACTAAACTTTAAAGGGTGCAAAATTGACACTTTTCGTGCACTTATGAAACGTATGGGATATCGCTATACAAAAACAGACCAATTAATAAGACAACAATTAGTTGAAACGCCAAGAGTTCAAAAATTATTAAATAATTATTTAATTAATAAACAAAAATTACAACATTTGTCCCCCCATTCAGAGACGATATTTCTGGATGAAAGTGCATATCATACTAATGACATGAACCCAAAAGTTTTGACCCCTATTGATCCCAATAAACAATTAAAAATAGGCAAAACTATTGGTCCCGGAATACGGTATAACATTATTAACGCTATATGTATGGATGGGTTTGTGCCTAATTGTGAATTGATTGTGAAAAACACTACAATAACAGCTGAAGTATTTGAAAATTGGGCTAAAAATCAATTAATTCCCAGTTTGAATGAACACTACCCCAATGCGATCGTTATTTATGACAACGCAACGGTACACTCGAGACGGTACAATAAAACCCCCACACAAGGTGCAACAATTGATGTGATAATAAATTGGTTAAAATTTAATAAAATTGTGTATAATATTAATTATAAAAACAGAAACGAATTATTATTAACTGTTTTACAAAACAAAAAACCTATTCAATACTATTTTGACAATATGCTAAAAGAGCATGGTCACTATGGCCTGCGATTGGCCCCCTATTGTTGTGAATTTAACCCTATTGAACCGGTATGGGGTATAAGCAAACAATGGGTTAGGAAGCACTCATTTGGCACAAAAGCATCTAATTATAAAACTTTAATCGAAACTTCATTTAAATTGATTACTGGAGATACTATTAGAAGTGTTGTACGAAATGTTGAATCTCCAGCTTTACAAAAATTTAATATTATAAATATACCCGTTAATGATCACCATAATTATTCTCTTAATTTTATTCCCAATGATTTAGAAATTATATAATTTATTTTAATTATCTAAATATTTGTAATATGTAAATATGTTTTACTGTATCTGAAATCTCTATACTATTATAATAAAAGGTACTAAACATACGGTTTTGACACATATTACGTTTAAATATATTTAAATTACGTGAAAGGCCCATAAAGTCAGCCGTATATTCGTTTCCCTATAATGTGTGTTATACAAATACTCGACTACCACACTAGCACGGGAATCTACACACATTTAGTACAGTTCAGTACTACTGACCATAATAACACACAATTCGCCCATTACCAAACAACACACTACACAGCACATTAGTATGGGTGAGTGTCTGATTTGCACTTCTCTTTATCCGCCACAATGAAGAGCGAGGTGTAGAGGAAGGCGAACCCACCCAACACTATCACGAATGGCGTCACATACAGCGCGTATTGAAGGCCCGAGAACTTAGCGGCCGCTGTATTCACACCGCCGTTAAGACTGTCTGATATCTAACAAAAACAATAAGCAAATCATTTTTATAATCAATTTACAAATTTTCTCTCCAAATGGACTCACAATTCCGATCACAAAAGGACTGCTGGCGTCGCCAAACAGATGAGACATTAATATTTGCAAAGACTGGGCGAAAGAGCGTCTATTCGGTGTTATAACGTATAGTAGAATATCGGCCACAACTGACCAATTGGTCGACAATAATGTTATGGCAATAAATACAAAAAACCACGAAAATGCGGGCGATTTGGCGGCCAATACAAGGGTTAGGAAACAGAAGGGAACGGATGTGAGGACACCGACAGCGCAGACCAATGGGTCGGCGCGAGGATTACGCTGTCTGTAGTATTGCGAACCAGACATTCCCATAAATACACCGATTATTCCTCCAACACATGCGATGATACCAAATATGAGTCCAATCCTTAAGAATATCAAATAATTAGTAAAAATATCAATAAAAACCAAATAAATAAAAACAAACCAGTCGTCAGTCTTAGGATTATTAGAGACATCGTAAGCGTACTTCATATACGTGGGCGCCCACCACGAGAGCGCCCCCACAGCGAAACAAACACACGTAAAACCAATAGTTGTCCAGATATACGTCCGAACGGTCAGCAAATATCTGATATCCTCCATAACGGCTGTCTTTTCGCGCGGCTCTTCGGTCATGCCGTCAGACTCTCCTCTCTGGGGTTCGCGGACTAAGAAGTAGATCAAAGCCGTGCAGACAATGCCCAGCCCTGGCGTCACTCGGAGGGCGTTCTTCCAGTTGGAGGTATACTCGGCGACGGCTGAGCCCACGATATATCCCATACCAGAGCCCACAGGAATGGCGAAGTAGAAGACGCCGAGCATTCGCGAGCGGATCCCCGGCGGGAACAGATCGGCGATAATAGTGGGCGCTATTGTGGAATAGCTGGCCTCTCCCACACCCACCAGCGCTCGCATCACGAAGAATAGGATCGGATACTCTTTGGGCACAAATGAGCCAAAAAATGTGGTCAAACTCCAGAAGACTATACCGAATATCATAATGAGTTTGCGGTTATATCTGTCGCCCAAATACCCAAATACGGGCGCAAATATCATATAACAGGCGATGAATGCGGTCTGAAGGAGACCCGATTGGCTGTGATTGAGGCCATAGTAGTGCTCGATCTTCGTGAGCACACCAGCGATGGTAAACCTGTCCATATAATTGAGTAGATTTATCAGGAATAGGATTAACACCGATATGTATGACTCCATTGCCATCGTGTCGACGACTAAGGATCAGCTCTGGGTATAAGTGATAAAGTGTGACAATAAGTGTTGTTAACAGTAACGGTGACCAACGATGGCATGCGTTGGATGTGTTGAGTGATGTGACCACTGAAGAGGTGTTTGCGAAGAGAGTGACAACAATGGACTCAAAGTGTGATTACAATCGATGAGTGAATGCTTTGACGAATTCAACCATTCATTCAATACAAGCATTCAATGAGTGACTGATTTGACGGACACTTCAGTTACAGTCAAACATAGATGTGATTCACAGACAATCAAAATGTAAACAAATGACAACAAATTCAACACATAATATACGTCCAAATGTTTGACAACTAGTTTTTGAATACTTTTTAAAACAACACTTTTATATTAATTTAGTTTCAGTTGACTTTATAATTATAATTAATTTTTAAATGTATTAACCGTTCATTTAATTATATTGTTAGTCATGTTTTTAGGCATTAATTAATTTTATTATTTTAACGTCAATTGCAGTCAACATTTCAATACAAAACTATATAAATATTTTATATGTTTTGTTAAGATATTTGATACAAATCCAAATTACGGTAAAATTATTACAATTATTTATTTATTTAATAAATATTAAGCTTAAAATATATAAACTTTTTGATAATATAAAATCAATAGGAATCTCAATACACAATATACGGTAATAATAATAATCAATATTATTTATGCATTTCATTAGAGAAATAATAATTATAGACAATTAGTTTGCAGTGACGTAACCGTGAAATGCAAATAACATATTATCTCAAATCAATGAGCGATACATCGATGGTCTCATTGAAAAGTATGTGAGACGAGCGCTCATATATGGGTGGGTTCTCGGGATGCAAGTGATGGCCGCTTAGCTTACAACTGGTGATGAGTTGCATGCCGTGAGGTTCGGTCAGTGAGTAGACGCCCACCTCTTGAAACTTCGGCGCGCATACGATGGCAATGGATTCGGACAATAACTGCTGATACGGCCAATGGGTGTGCAGATCGATGGACGACATGAAGGCGTTCTGTGTGGGGTGCGTATGGATCCAACCGACGACCATAAAGCGATGCGTGTCCTGAATCGGAATGATCTCCTCCTCATTGACCATCTGACACGAGTCGGCGGTTCCCGACTGTTTGGTCACTATTACGTGTGTTATCGTAAACACATTGTTGGCCAACTGTGCGCCCAGAATAGCACACGTCTCCACATTTCTATTGGTATTGCTTTGCGCCGACACTAAAAACTTTTGTATCAATCGTTGAGGGATTACCACTCGAGTGAACGAATCCATCGCGAAGTCATTGTAACTGAAAGCCGAAGGTTTAGTCGTCCGATCGATAGCTGGAGTGACAGCCGTCGCAGTGCTGTCACTCGGATAGTGAGTCCCGAAACTAATGTCGACAGATGTGGTCGACAGAGGCTGTGGTAACACAACATTTGGCGTCGCGATTGTCGGCTCTTTGATTTCCTTCTTCTCTTTGATCTGTTTGTCTAACTTTAGCTGCAATTCTATTAACTGCTTCTCCTTCTCCTCTTCTTGCCGTCGCTGAAACTGTTGTCTCTGTTCTTCACTTCTCTTCGCCTCTTCTAATTGTCTTCTCTTCTGTAACGCAAAAAACATAATATCATTAAAATTACAGTTTGTTTTGTGGACTAAAATACGGACCTTTTGTTGTAGATAATCGTCAAATTCCTTCTGGTATTTGACCATCAATTTACTCTTCAACTCCTCTGCGATCGGAAACACTTGTTTGCAGTTGTTTTTGGTTAACGCCTTCTCCTGTGGTTCGCATGTCTTATACTCCGAGTGCTGAGGAATCTTCTCCACAAACAGACTGTTTGGACACACAGTTAGAGACAAAGTTAGGCACCAGTTATGAGTGACACAGGAGTGGCAGCGATGGTGACCGTCGAGTACTCACGTAATGTACTTCATGTAGAGTATGAACGCCTTCTCGAGCGTCTGTTCCTCGCGATAGATGTGAGCCATTCTAATGAGTTCTTTGCCGGACCTCCAGTACCTCTTGATGGGCACCGAGTTCTCCATCCCAACCGCACCCGCCGTCTGAACCAACCGTCGGATCCGTTCCGACGGCTCCAACACTTCGGCTACGGAGACATCGCTGCCGTTGAGGCCGTCATCGGTGGTGCGGTAGTCGGCGCTCATCACTGGCATCACTTCTCACAGACACTGGCCGTATGTAAGCGTGTGATTGTCACCAAAGACTGATCCAAACGTCAGTTTAAATGCAGATTAAAAGCATTTTCTCATTAATTGATTGAATGACAAAACGAGTGATCAATTTGTTTACTAATAAAGTCCTAATTATTCATAAATAACGTAACGCCGGGTGTGAGAGAGGGGGCAGTGTTTTGGGGAAATTGGGTTTCGATTCAAAGGGCTTTAAAAAAGGGTCCAAAATATGGATAAAATAGTTGACGTGTTTTATAAATGACTTCATGTTATATGTATTGCATTGACTGATGCAATGATAACTAAAGTTTTACAAAACATTTCTAACCGCTTATAATAAGAGTATTAAAGACTAATTGAATGCATATTTTATTGTACTTTTGAATCAATTTCGAAGTTATATGTATTGCATTGACTGATGCAATGATAACTAAAGTTTTACAAAACATTTCTAACCGCTTATAATAAGAGTATTAAAGACTAATTGAATGCATATTTTATTGTACTTTTGAATCAATTTCGATCATATCTTGTCTGTTAGTAATGGCTGTCAATAACTGTTTCATTCATACAATAAACCACACAATTAGTCATCATTTTAATTACGTTTACAACACTTTCATTAATCACACGTTTAAAAAGATTAGTAAAGGTGTGATAAATATGTGATAATAAATGGCTCCAGGTCCAAATGCACTGTCACCTATGTCAATTAATAACACTTTTAATAACTATAGCAAAATATAATTAAAACTGTTTTACAGTACAAATGATTCATTTGAAGTGAATCATGGCATTACCATGGTAAAAATTATTTTCTATCCCCTCTATCCATTAAATCCTGTATAAAATGTTGTAAATTGGAGCGAATTAAAAAATAATTATTAAAAATCAGTATCAAATAAATTTACAAATGTGCAAGGTTATTAAAAAATATTTATAATTAAAAAAGGGAAAAAAAAGTTTTAAAAAAGTACAAAAAGTAGTCTCGCAGTCGGTAGGATTCGAACCTACGCGGGAAAATCCCAACTGATTTCTAGTCAGTCGCCTTAACCACTCGGCCACGACTGCTGTGTTAGGTATACACTCACTTTAATACACATGTCTAATGTATAGCCATAGCCTGTGTTCCCAAAAGTTAGGCATTTATTAATTACTTTACTTGTAATTTAATTTTATATTCAATTAAAATTATTTAATTTATTAATTCATATAATAATAGTATTCATGAAAAGAGTATAAAATATGAGTAAATTTGGCGCAAAATATGTAATTGAATGCAATGTTGAGACCAAACCGAAAGTATACTGTATTTCAAAAACTGCAAAAACATGTGATTTTTGTGTACATTTCATAATGTTTTTCAATGCATTTGTCGTTTAAAACGTCTCTTTAAATTGAAATACAGTTTTGTTTGACAAACCATTTGATGACAAATGCAATACAATTAACGCTTTAATTAACACTAATTGTTAGACAAGTGTTGAAAGCGATGTTTGGTTTAAGCGATGAATCGGTTTCTGTGATAAAAGTGAGCGCAAAGTCACGACTCGTGTTACTATCGCTACAACTGGTGGCCAACGGTCTGATCCCGGATCACGAGAGCGCCGATGCCTTCGTCCACCGATTGGAGGACAAACTGCCGACTACTGGAACCGATCGTCTCATTTATCACGTGTTTAGTGGACTCAATCGCTGGGATTCCCAATACTATACGACCATCGCCTACAATGGCTACGATCGCGAAGAGTTTCTCGCATTCTTCCCGCTGTTCCCACTTTTGGTCAGACAATTGGCAACCATTTTGTGGTCAATACAACACTTGTCGACCGATCGGACGTTTGTCTCGTATTATAGTTTGATTTTATTGAGTAGTTTTGCGCTCAACTTTGGCCTCTTTATACTGACGGCACTTGTGTTGTATAAACTGACGGCCAAACTGTTTGCCGACCGCTCGATGGCCGCCAATGTTGTCCATTGGTTCTCATATAACCCGTCGTCCGTATTCTTCTCGTCCTCTTATTCGGAGTCATTGTTCGCATTCCTCACGTTTTCCGGCATTTATTTAACACATCTGTCGGACAAATCACATCACCTGATGATGGCTTCCGCTCTCTTTGGTCTGAGTTCGGCCACTCGTTCTAATGGTATGCGTTATCAATGTTATGACAATTGATTTGTTACTTAATCCATATCTTTGCAGGCATTATATCGATTGGATTTGTTTTATACAAACAATTAAATCGTATACTAAATGAATGTTTCGCTGAAAACGGACGGTTCGTACTGAAGAAGAATTGGTGCCAAAGATTAGCCATCAATCTATTGCTGAGCATCTCTTTAGTGATTATATGTTTGTTGCCATTCATAAGCTATCAGTTGTATGCATACCAACTGTATTGTCGTGACTCCGATCACCCGAAGGTGTGGTGCGGACACAGTATTCCTCTTTCATACTCTTACGTTCAAAGCCAGTACTGGAACGTAGGCTTTCTTCAGTACTATCACTTGAGACAGATTCCCAACTTTTTGCTCGCGTTTCCCATTATTGTGTTGAATCTGAAGACATGCGTCACCTATTTGTTACTCAATAGTCACCGAATCGTATCGATTGTCTGCCGACGACCGCAACAGCGGCACAAGAAATGCGATTCAGTATTGAAAAACGATATGTGTTTTGTGCATATCATTCACACACTATGTTTGACAATGTTTTGCGTACTCTTCGTCCACATTCAAGTGACCACAAGAATGTTGATGTCGTGCACACCACTAGTCTATTGGGCCGTCGAGTCCGTCGAAGTCAAGCGCCGTAAACGAGTCAACGATTTGATACATCTTTGGTTTTACGGATATTTTATTATCGGAACAATACTTCACTCAAACTTTTTGCCATTCACTTAAAGTCACTGCCATTTAATTATTAATTTTACAAAATAGATTTTATTTATTATTAATTTTGGAAACATTTAAATACAATTTGAAATTTTAATACAAATTCAAGACATTTTAAACAAGAAATATGTTAAGGTTTTTGTGGATCAGTTTGCGATTGTTTTTTGATTGTAGTGTTTGCGGCAGTGTTTGCGGTATTTTCAGTGGTTGTAGTGTTTGGTGGAAATGGAGCCTCAGGTTTGATCATTGGTTTGACATCTTTAAGCCACGGATGCATATAGAGTCCGGTTGTATTGATACGAGCGCTCTCCTCGGGTTCAAGCATTTTACTGGTTATATCTTTGGCCGCATCGCTCACCGCTTTCTTATAGCTATAGTTACGTTTCAATTGGTTTTCAAGCATTAGTTTCTCGTCCTTATCATCAAAAGGCAATGTATTCTCAAACAGCATAAAGAGGACGACACCCGACGCCCACACGTCATACTTGAGCGGAGCGTAAGGTTTTA